>JAEKIV010000681.1:0-31506 GCA_016801325.1 Hypholoma fasciculare
ATGTTAACTAAGGGGCTGGATGTGTCACATTTGAATGCTAACAAGCATTGTTTGATGTTTAAAAGGGACAGCAATAGGTGCCGAATTGAAGTTGCTTGCATCCACGTCTGTGCTCCGGCCGTCGAGCGGGCAGGCGGGAGGAGCGCCCTTCCAAAGCGTAAACACCCCCTTTTGCCTCGCCGACGAAATTAAGAGGATACACAGGTGCATTTTAGTGTAAATCCTGTAACGCACCTTACATCTATATCTAGCGCCGCGTTCAGAGACAGTCGGTCGGCTCTTCGTATGTTTCTGTTTTCTTTTGGCTCAATTTTGGCTGGACCTGATATGCTCGGTTATATCAGGCACACCTAAAATCTCGAATCGCGATCTTCACGCCGTTGGTATTTAACTGTCTTCATTACCTTGAGACTTGGATACAGGCCGAGGCTGGAAGTACGAACGGGCGACGAATCTGTCAGATGGTGAGTACTAGCACAATTATATATACTGCCTTATAAGCTCATATGTTACAGTCCAATCGCGGCCTCGGCACCGTTTTTGACTATCCTCGTGTGCAATACGTTGGCGATAGGACAGAAATTGGAGGACAACCAAGGACAATCAAGATGCGATTAAACTACTTGAAAAAATGTCCAGATGAGTGATTTTATACTTGCCCTGAATATTCCAATACACCAGCTTAAGTGTGCGTATGTTACGGCACAATTTTTCGCAGAGTGAAGGCGGCTCTCGACAAAAACACAATATTCGAACGTCATCTCATTTCGCCGCTGCATTAGCCCGGTCATGTGCCAATCGAACTGCAAAAGTGGGTACCTGTTATAGCGACGAAAGCGTACCGAGCCCATATTTTACCTCATCGCACCATTGGCACTCAAAGACGGTATCGGTACCGTCGATTTACACTATTCACAAAATTCGCGGGGCATGATGGCGTACGTTCCTGGTGAAATGAAGGTGTTAGAATACACGAAAATGCAAAGGTAAATTTCATAGTGAATACACGCACTACACTCCGCTGACGGTCTTGAGCACGTCCAGCAGCGCTATCTCGCCTTGCACCGGCCCAGGTACTGATTCACAAGGCGATCGCGAGGCACAACTCGCTGCTGGCGTGCAAGATCGCCAATTTCTTCTACGCAGCGAACTTGAAACTGTGCCCAGGTTCGGGTTTCAATATTGTTGATGAACGTGAACGTTACACACTATACATACTTTGGCGTATATACGCTCAAAAATACTAATTTTGTAAAATCGTTGAAGTTTTACGTATTACTACTGGTGCTGTGGCTGACATACAGAGCAGACGGTATCTGCGTCTTCGCTCATCGTCGGCCAGGGCGCGATCGTTCAACTATCCCATTATGTTCACAGAACTCAATGAGAGATTCGGAGTGCATATTCACATCTAAGGTCTGGGCGAGGGAAAGAGATTGTTAGGTTAGGTAGTAACATTTTTAACATGAAATACATACATTGAATCATCGCGATGGAAAGCCGGGGAATATAGCATCTGTCCTGCGATGCTACTTGCCGTATGATGCAATTTTCCATGTCCACTGTGCAGCAGTATGTACTTCACAGCATCGAAGAGGAGTTGAGGAGAAATAGAGCCGCCACGATCCCAATCACATTCAGAAAGTGCGACCCGGCGACCCTCGACAAACGAACGCCTTACCGCCTAAGGACAACACAGCGTAGGCCGTACGCGCGCAGAAACTCGCCCAGTCAGTATCTCGTCCCATTCCAGCGTTTTTTAAAGCAGTACGTCGGGAGGCGGTAGCGCTAGGAGGAGAAATGTGCAAATTTAGGCAGAACAAGCGGGACGTCACGGACGTCACGATGTCACATGTCGACGAGGGCGGTGTGTGATGCGACGAAAGACCCCGTTTCTGAAGCAAGCTGGGGGGTGACTAGCGTTTTTCTGGCGCAAAGAGCGGGAGAGTGTGTGTGAGCAGCTCTGTGAGAGGTGTGAAGGCGGGATTAAGAAGTTCGGATCGAAGGGAAGGGAAAGGGAGCGGGCAGGGCCCGTGCGTTATAAATATGTGGGCCGTTTTGATGAAGCGCCGCCCTGGTGTTGAGCTGGGCGAGGTCGACGGGGGTGCTCTGCTTTAAGATGATGAGCGGTTGGAGAACGGAGAAGTGTCGTCTGGCGAAATCGAAAACGCGTTTGCTGCTTGGCTCGGGACGCAGGAATAGCCGGGATTAGCGATGTCGGGGTTACTTGAGGTTCATGCGTGCCATATATGTCTAATAGGTGTCATGAGGGTTCATCCGCGATCTTGACTCCTACGGAAGGGGCCTGTGTGCGGGGTACGATGGGTGTTGGCGAAATATCCAGCCTGGGGAGGGCGGAGAGCGTACGCGAGCGAGAAAGGTCCGCCAAATAGCAGCAACAGCGCCGGAGTGGATACCCATAAATCGAGCGTGTCGTATGAGCTAGAGACCGGAAGTCGCTGATTTGGAGTAGGTCGCGCAGTAGTATCGCCACACCGAATGAATCGTCGTGTGCTTGCGTGGGAAGAGGGACTGAGCAGTACCGTTTCGCGACGTCATGAGCTTCAGCGTATGGAGGTGCATGGAGATCGACGAGACCACCCTGGCGGACTGGCAGAGGGCGCGACCGAGATGGGGGGAGACGGACGAGCGAGGCAGTGGGGAGAGAGGAGGTCGGCGGAGGGAGGGCGGCGTAGTGTATTCGAAAAATTTGACGCGCCACGGCCGTGGTGTGCTTGACCATGTCGACGCGTGCGCTGGCGCTGTCGCCGTTGAGTGCGGCGGAGAGGGTTTGGAGAGGGGCGCGAATGTGCGCGCGTGTGGCGTCGATGTCGACGTCAGCGAAGACCGAGGACGGCATAAGCTGCTTGTGTGGATTCGGCGTAGTGGATCTGACCGACGTCGCGGTGGAACGGCATCAGCGGCGGGGTTCGTCGAGCGTGTAAAAACGCACGCGAGAAGTGGACGTTAGCGGGGGGGGGGTGGAGAATATCGAAAGTTGCTCGTGTAACGGTGGTTGGAGCAGCGGGCGTCGTGGACCGGGCCAGCGTCGCAGGGGGACGGTGAGCGGCGAGCGAGGAGGGGTGCAAACGGGGTTCGACGGCGACGTCGATGCGGCTTTCTAGGGGCCTTCGAGCGTTGCGCGGCTACGCATTCTGAGTGTGCGTGTCTGAACGAGCGCAGTGGGCGAGCGCAGGGAGGGAGGGGGCCTTTGGGGGTCACATTGAAGTGAGAGAAGAGCATGCGGAAGGCGGAGCGAAGGCGCACGAGCTGCTGGCGGACGTAGATGAGAATGTGATGGTGATGAGCCGTCTGCGGCTGTCCCAAAAGGCGCAGCAGGGGCGGCGGCCCCAGATGCAACGCGGTACAGAGTGCGCCGGAGGACATGGAGGGCGTGAACGCTCCTGGTAACCTGGGCCATTAGTGACTAGGAGCAGCGAGGGGTTAGATACTCACAAAGTTCAACGAAACACAGCAGCGCGGACGGACGGGCGGGTCGTGTGCTCGCGAAAATGCGCTCCGGAATGGAAGCAGACGACGACCGTTGTACGATATTTGGAACGGTTTTCACGCTGGCATGCCGGATTCTTGTGCTTGAGAAACATCGCATGCGACGCGCTGAGGGCAGCGGACGGCAGGAGTGGGCATGATGGACGTGAACAAGTTGAAGTCGCGTCTATATTTGGCGACGACGACAAACAACTGCCCGGCTCTTGCTTCCGTCCACCATGAAGTCACCGACGGAACCCGCGCAACATGCTCACTCGCGTCTCAGTGCGCTACTCTACGCTACTCACTGCCACTCAGAGATATCTCAATACACGGCGCTGCACATACGACGCGCCGCAGAGCGTCCAATCCGCTCTACCTCAGAATCCTAAGCGCACTTAGCATCTCAGCACCGCCGTGAACCCGCTATCCATGTCGACTATTGCCTGTCAGTTGAAACCAGGCAGCAAAATTGGGTGATGGAGCAGTCTAGAAAAAAAAATCGCATGAGTTCAACTCTAGCTTCGAAGTCCAAACGGGTTTTCAACATTTCGAATAGAGGACGATCGGCGCCCGCTTTTCTATGTCTAGCTATGCCCATTCCTCTCCGTCGACATCTTGCTCCCCATCTCTCCCGTGAATCAGGCTCGCGTATTCCCTCGTTGCCGCTCGTGCACCCTCTCCCCGCCTGCCATAGACAACGACACCTACCAGCGACTCATTCATGTCTTCCAACACGCAGCAGTTTATCTCGCGTCCCTCGCGTATTTCCTCCCAAAGATATGGTGCTGCGTCCGTGATAAACTCTATGTCTATACTGACGTACAAGTACACACTCAGCGCCTCTAATCCGTGAATTTTCCAGCAGATCCACCGCCGAAAAGCGCTGTGCCTAGCCCTGGCCGCAGCTCCTTCGGACGCCTGAGTCAGCACGGAGCAGTACCGTGTCGTGCACATCTCTTCGTCTGTGCACACAGCGACCCCCGCACATCTTTCCATCCCATTCTGCTGTCCCCCTTCCGACCGTCTGGCCGCGACCGAAAGCGCGGTGTCGCCCATTCCACGCGAGTCTTGTCTTTTAGCCTGCCTTGTCATCTCGCATGCCTTGTCATCTCGCATGCCTTGTACATCCCCGCCCCCGCCCTCCCAAGCTCGCGACGCTGCTTCGGAACGGCCCTTCTACCCTGACTCTGCGCACTTGACATACACGAACCACGTATCGCCTCCGTCTCCTTCCATACTCCCAGTGGAACCACCATCCATACCTCGTTATTCAATGTTCACCCCTCCGAGCTGTTGTTCACAACTATCAGACATACGGAGCGGCCACCGCGACCACACCTACGCCACTGGCCCTTTCTTTCTTTCCTTCGGCACACCCAGAGCGAGGTAGGTATATACTCCGCTCATCCAACGCACAAACGAACTAAATGGTACTTTTTCCGCTGATAGTCATCCCAGCCAAAAAAAAAACTCGAGGTCGACTTAGTGGCATTATGCTTGCCCATAATCCCCATCGATTACTGAGTTGGACGGCGCGTTGAAACGTTTTGACGTACGCCAAAGAATTATGTGCCCGCGGCGTCCAGCGATACATGAGCCGGGGCAAAGACGCGCGCCTTGTTCTCGTCTGTCCCTCGCTGCGTTCAGTCCACACGTCCCCTACCGTGTCGCAAGTAGCTCCTCACGAGGACCACACATTCTCTCTTTGCCGTGGACTCTTTCCGCCTCACCGATCTCTCTACACTGCCTCGGACCGGCCTGCGCATTCCCGATGGTATTCCGCACGCCTGTGTCGCGGCTGTTTGCAACTTCAACGACACCGCTTGCCTTCGTCGTATGCGCAGGCGCCGGAGCTTGGACGTGATGTGACCTGCGCTCTGTCGACCTGTCCCTCCCCGGCCTGCTGTCCTGTTCTTCGCTTTTACATACATCAGGAAAAATATACCTCCAAAAGCTGCGGCGCGTGTAATCGGGTGCTGCGACACTCGAAGTTGTGTATTCTGCGTGATCACAAGCCACGGTTTTGGCTTATGATCAGAGTACAGCTGCGCACGGCGAATATGTCATCTCTCCTGTGATTCCACTTTCTACATGATGCGATTTATCACATCCACGGTGCAGTGGTATGTATTTCACAGCATCCAAGAGGTGTTTATGGGGCTCTGAGCCACCACGATGTCACTTGCGTCCAAAAAAGAGCGACCCAGCGAGCTTGCACAATGGAACGTCTTATCGTCCAAGGATGACACACCATGGTTTCCTTCCCAGCCCGCGTGTACACTGGTGAAAATGAAAGCATGCAAGCTGGCGTCTGCACGTATCTCCCCATGCGAGCGGCTGGGCGTCGGGAATAGAGTTGCAGCTGCCATGCATCTACGCCTGTGCCTGAGCTGTTGAGCGGGTGGGCTGGCGGAGAATGCAGCTATTCTCCGAGGGTAATTATTGTCTTCCGCCTGCACATCCGCAGCATACACTCGTTGTGTCGCAGGATTCCATCACCTTAACCGCTCCTCCATGCTTGCTGACATTAATTAAAAGCACAAATAGGCTCACGTGGGCGTAAGGCCTGCAACGCACCTCGCACCTATGTCCAGCGCCAGGTCTAGAGATGGACAGTCGGACTTAAGGATCCACGTACGACTTTCTTTTCCTCTTCGCTGGGTCTGATACTTTCTTCTCATCTTCGCGCTCGGGTATCCCAGGCTCACCTAAATCTCGATACAACCGCGAATTGCAACGCCGTCTTTAATTGTCTTCATGCATGCTAGATCTGAATAGGTGTGGATGCTGAAAGTTCGACCGGGTCACCTGGGAAGAAGTTTAGGAGCACAAAGGTGAATTCTATTTTTTATTTATTTTGAATACATGCACTACAATCCAATGGCAGTTTTGAGCGCGTCCAGCAGCGCCTTCTCGCTATGGGCCGGCGCCGGGGACTGCTTCAAAAAGCAAACTTGAGGCGCAGTTCACTGCTTGCACGCAAAGTTGTCACAAAGCAGAAAACTAGTGTAATGAACGCGCCAGTTTCTTCGTTCACAGCGAACTTAAAATTCTGCCAACATTTGGGTTCTAATCTTCTTGATCTGCTGCCCAAGTTCAACTCAAACTTGTATTGCATAGAACATAAATTGATGACGCAAAAGGAATTTTCAATACACTATATATTACAAATATAAAGTGACTAACTGCACCCCATGTCGCCCCAATTCAATTTTAGGGATTCTGAACCCTACCTTGGACTTGAGTTTGACACAGCCTGGACGTCCGTCGTGTATATGCACATTTCTGGAAGGAGTGAAGTTTCCTTGTTGCATTCCATCCCACTGTAATGGCAATAAAAAAGCACCCTCCGAATCAGGAAGCAGAATATTGTTGGTGTTGTCAATACCAAAATTTACTATTCCTGCCATATATATATGAGGTGTGTGATCTGGTAAGGCAGGACTACGCAGATGGATCAGATCTCCCATGTACAATCTGCTGTCGCACAGAAGGTGGTGGAACTTGTTGTCACCAGTGATGGCCTCGAGGCCGTTAGACTTGTACACTGTCGCTGGCATTGTTGCAGACAGGGCACCTTTTGACACATAGTCTCCATTAGCTCCTATTCCATCAGCTCCTACATGGGTGAGGAGATAAGGTGCAAGAAGGAGTGGAATGCGCATGCCCAAGTGGGTTGTGATGATTGGCTCGAGAAGTGGATACAAATCCAGATATGTACCTCCATTGGGATTGTCCCAGGACTTCATCCGATATTGATAACGTTCCAGTGATGATGGAAGGAGGCCTTCTCCCCAAATGTGGGTGCGGTTAAGAAGATCCATGACATTTTTCTTTGTATTGAATAGCTCACGGATCAGCCGGAAAAATGCGCGACTTGCGCCCTCGCCATATGCAATTGGTATGTCAATGTTGAGCATGCCCATGAGTGAGTATGATGTATCCTCTTCGCGTGTAACCTGCCGACCGCATGCCATCTGCAGTCTGCGAGATAGTGGGATTTTTTCAATGAAGCCCCCCCAGCTCCATACCAGTTCTTTGCCAGAAATCCCACTTGCCCTTTCAATGACTGTCTGAATTTTGGAGTCATTGTTGGGGCCCATCTGTTCCCAATTCTGATTGTAGAAAACACTATAGGTTGGCACCAGCAGCTCCTGCAACGTCCAGCCACGTGTAAACCATGAATCGTGGGGAGTGTCGGAAAGATCAACAGTTTCTGAAAGATATGTGACACAGATTGAAGCACGACGGTACCAGTTGTACATTGACCGAATGGATTCATCCAGTTCCGAGCTGCTGGTTTTATTGATGCAGACAGTGTCAATCCAGCCAAGGGTAGTGTCATGATTCCGTGCAGAAACTTCACAGAACTTGATGATCTTTTCATTTCCCCGCAGGTTATCATCCCGCTGGGACCAGTCATGGAAGGTTACCTCCCCAGGTGCATCTCGCATCCAAGTGTGCGACAGGATGCTATACTTTACACTTTGTCCAATAACATGCTGTAGCAGTTCCTTCATTTTGTTTTGACGGTGTTGCGTAGCTTCGACTTCTACAAATTTACCATTTTTCAGTATTTCAGCTGCTGCCCACTCTGCTTGAAACTTGGGCTTTTTGATGTTGGCAAGTACACCAGGAAGTACAATGGAGAATATTTCATTGCGCTCAATAAGCTGAATGTTAGATCCATCCTTGTCAAATGCCAGAAGACGGATGGGCATCTTGTTGAATACGTGTTCACGGGTTGCCTTTAGCGTCATAGTTTCCAATTCAGTCTTTTCAACTTCTGTGTTTTATTCGGCGGAAAGCAGATGAGAACAGAATTGAAGCTCGAACATGCTGTGTGACTTACGTTTGGGGAGATCTGGGGATGCCTCCTTTTCTTTATTTTTCTCGACTGCTGCGGAACCGCAATTTAGATATGTTAATGTATATTCGGCCAATTTGAAACCTCACCTTTTCCACTATGACTATTAGGAGGCGAATTGGTGACTACTTTGACAAATGCTGTCAGGGCGGACAGCAGATTCTTGCCCTCTGATCCATTGATAACTTTAGCACTGTTGAGGTCCACTGTACTACCGATCAACAACATATCATGCACCATAGCTGCAAAAACACTCTACAATTTTGTTTATTGGCCGTTGTGGAAGCTACCGGACGTGAACATAAATCATGAATTTTGTTGCCTTGAAGAGATAGCAGTGATTTCCTTACCTTGTCCCAGTATGAGCGGCTGCAAGAATGAAACAAGAGCACCCAACAGTTCTTTGGCACTGTTATCTACGACAGGATTGCCCTCAGGCTCTGGCGAAGATGCGCGCATTCCTATAGGTGGCCATTGCGTGAAGATCTTGATAATCAGCGATTATCTAAAATTCACTCACGTTTTCCTGTTCCAACGCTACATTAATATTGAGTTTCTGCGATATTGGCAGAATTTTACTCACCGGACCGTGTCAACGTTTGAAGCTTTCAGTCCGTTCGATGTGGATGTTGGAATGTAAGAAGAGAGCGAGGGCTGGCTGTGCATGCGCCCGCTGTCACTGGTGTCAGCGCCAGGCTGACGGGCTGATGGGATGATTATCCCACGCAGTATCTGTCTCTTTATCGCTGCCGTGCTGAAGGCACTGCCCACGGCGGCCATGCTTATCACAATGCCAACTAGCAAAACGGCGGCGTCACGGTCTTGCTCATCTTGGTCTTCCATTTCCTCTTATGAGGTTGACGGTGGAAATGGTCTTCCGTACACAAATTTTTGCTCTTGCCGTCTTTTCGGTAAAAGCGCGTCGAGATCCCTTGTAGCCATTCGCCGGCGCAGGTTCTTGTTCGCGCTCAGCACCTCATTCGTCAGGTCGTCCGACAATGGGCAAGCTCCTGCTCCGTGGCCAAGTTGAGGCACAGTAAGTCGTCGTGATGTACGCGACAGGTCGTGAGGTATTTTGTATTTGTAACGTATCGGCGTGGCGGGCTGGGGTTGCCAGTGTAGGAAGTGAGTTGGGCGCAGCGGACGCGTATGTCGTCAATGAAGTTTGAACAAGTCAAGTCGTTCCGTCCATTCAAGTTGCAGTTCGTTGGACGGGTCGGCATCCCGCCGGATCAGCGCCGAATTAGCACGCGATCGCCGCCCCCGCTTCCTCTCTCCCATAGACGCCCCGCGATGCGCGACTTCAGCTTCAGCACTTTTGTTGTCCCCGATTGTCAGTCTCCGGGACTCGGCCATTGCAACTCGCTGCTTTTTTATAGGTCACTCCTGGTACTTTAGCCGCTGGCAAGAGCTCTTGAGTCTTGGAGGACCGAGGTACGTCCGCCGCAACGCGCCGTGCTGTGCAAGTCGCCCCATTTTGCCCTGTCCACTCTCACCTGGTCTTCGACTCCCCACCGTGCTAAGCGCAGACCGACACACCGATTGAGCTCTCCCTGAAGCCCAAGGGATACCTCGAGTGTTTGCATGACGCCAAAGTGGTGCGTCTATCTTGCGTTATTTCCTCGTTCCCTCGTTGACTGTGATATTACTCCTATGCCCTGCCATACTTTTCTCTACACCCACCCTTGCCCATATACTCAATCCCTCCCACCATGCACAGACACAGCTCAACGAAGCCCTCAAAACGGAATACGCGTGCTGCCTCGCTCGGTAACAACTGCACGGCGCTGTTCACTCCACCCCCGCCGGCGAAGCAGGAGCCCAACCTGGCTGATCCAGACACGAAATAGCCCACGAACGCGAAGGAGCACACCCATCCGCTTACTCACCAGTCGCCTGCTGTCAACCCCTAGACACACAATGAATGAAAACCTGTTTTCATTCCCCGTTCATATGAACCCTCGTGAACATGAAGCTAGCCTACTGGCGGATATATGTACGTATCTACGCTTACTTGCATCCATATCTGTGCTCCCGCCGTCGAGCGGGCGGGCGGGAGGAGCGCCCACATTAGTCTCGCCGCTCCGCAGAGCCAGCGCGCGCCGATGTGCATTCCATGGCTTTCCCAGCGTGCACTCGTCGTGTTATCTCGCCCTCGTAGCGCCAGCGTGCACTCACCATGTCAGAGCGCCCTTCCACTGCGTAAATATTCCCCTTTCCCTCACTGACGGAATTACAAGGACACACGGGTGCATTTTGGCGACAAGCCGGTAATGCACCTAACACCTATGTCCAGCGCCAGGTTTAGAGACAGTCGGTCGGCTCTTCGTACGTTTCTGTTTTTCTTTTGGCTCAATTTAGGCTGGACCTGATACCCATTCTCTTCTCTTTTTCGTGCTCGGTTATATCAGGCGAACCTTATAATCGCGGACTTCGCAGGTAAGACGGTGACAACTTAATTACCCGCCACCTCTTCTCAAATATGCTCCGATCCACCACCCGTAATTATTTTTTGGCTTCAAAATTTTATATTTCACATCCTACTCCATGTTCATGTTGTCCTAAAAGTGTGTCCTCATCTGCATTGCTATATCGATGCTGTCCGCGTATGCTTTACATGCAATACACCCAACGTGCAATATAACATTCCCTCCCGGAAACCATGTCTCTGTCGCTGTGCACAGCCAACTCCAGATCCAAGCACGGCACGGCACGCCCGCCTTTTTTTCACAGTAAAGCCGCACGGTTGGGCTGCAGCAAAGAAGCACGCGCATGGAGCGTGTCCGCGCCCACCACAGTAACGGAGGTTACACCGAGCGACCGGTGTACTGGTGGCGGGTGTCGAGAAGCGCGCAAGGATGAATATCTGCACATCCGCAAGGTGGGGCACCGTGCGTATCCGTGTCTTCACTCATAGCTGAGCGCAACGCCATCAACAGGTCATATCATTCCAGATATTCTGTAACTTGTACAGAACAAAGTGAGGTATCGGATTTAATAATTAGCATCTAAGATTTCGGCAGACAAAACATGAAATTCATACCTTAAAGCCCCTCCGATGAAAAGCCGGGGAATATGCCGTCCATCCTGCGATGCTACTTCCTGCGGGATGCGATTGTTTACGTTCGCGGTGTGGCGTTATGTACGTTCACAGAGTGCAATAAGCGTTGGGGTCATTCAGATTCGCCACGACCTCAATCGCGTCCAGAAAGTGCGTCCCAGCGACCGTCGAAAAACCAACGTCTTCTCGTCTGCGAGCAGCACATCATAGGCCATACGCGCAAATAAACTTGTCCAGGTAGTACCTCGTTCTATTACAGCAGTTTCTACAGCGGCACGTAGGGTAGTAGTTGCGCTAGGAGGAGAGATGTGCAAGTTTAGCCAGACCAAGCGAGACGTCACGGATGTCACGATATGTCACATCTATGTCACATCTTGAAGAGGGGTGGTGTGACTCGACGAAAGACCCTGTTTTCGCAGCGAGCTGGGGGCTGGCTGGCGTTTTTCAGGCGCAGAGAACGGGGGAATGTACGCGAGCGGCTTTATGAGAGGTGTGAAAGCGGGGTAGAGAGGTTCGGATCGAAGGGAAGGGAAGAAAGCGGGGAGGACTCGAGCGTTATAAATATGGAAGTCGAGTGCATGGAGCGTCGGTTTGACGTTGAGCTGGGTGAAAGTTAGCGAGCATATCCTTCCTGTAGTGGATGAATAGGTAGAGTACCTGAAATGTGTTCGCTGAAATTAAAATATCGTTTTCTGCGCTACTTCGCAGGTTGGGAGCGCCGGGCTAGAGCCTAGAAAATCATCGCGGCAGTCACAGCCTCTACCAGGCTTTGTCGTAGTTGGCCGCTTCTCGACTGTGTAAAAGAGGCTCGTATCCGGGATGGGACGTTGGCGAGATCCCGAGAGACCGGGGAAGGCGCAGAGGGCGGCCGAGCGAGAAAGACGCGCCAAGCAGCCGGTGAATACCCACAAAGCGAGCGTGCCGCACTTATGAGCCGTAGACGCTGGTCTAGCGTCGGTCTCGTAGCGGCATCGTCATACCGGATAGATTGTGTACTTGCAGCATGTTGGACACTGCGCCGGGAGGTGGGTGCAGAACCTGCGCCGGCCGGGTCGTATTGAGGCGTGGACATCGACAAGACCGGCGCATTGGACTGGGAGAGGGCGCGTCCGAGATGGGCCAGGCAGACGGTGAGAGCGAGCGAGGCAGTGGGCGGAGTGGTCAGCACCGGAGGGTGGTGCAGTGCTATTCTTCGTTCGAAAAGATGGCATGTTGTTGGCGTGGTCGACGACGTCGACGCGCAGAGCGAAAGACGATGGACTGGCGCTGTCGCTGTTGGGCGCGGCGTAGAGGGGTGTGAAGTTGCACGGGGGAAATCGACGTCGATATCGTCGAGGACAGACAATGGCGTAATTTATTCGTATGACAGTAGTTGAAACAGAGGGTACATCGCAGCGGGACGGTCAGCGGCGGGGGTGCTCGAACCCGACGCAAAAGGACGGCGACGTGGAGGCGGATATTTAGGGACCTTCGAGTGTTGCACGGCTGTGCATTCGTCGTGTGTATCCGGACTGGGCGCAGTGGGCGAGCGCAGGGCGGGAGACAGACTGTGGGGTCGCATTGGAGCGAGGGGTAAAGGGAGAGGATGCCGAGAGTGCAGGGAGAATCTACAAGCGGTGAAGAATCGGAGGACGAGGGGGACGGGCCTGAGTCCCAGGAATCGTCGTATGCAGCTGTCTCGACAGGCGTAGAAGGGGCGGCGATTCGGGCAGGGGATCGAGCGAGGTAACGCGGTACGGAGTGCGGCAGACTCCGGAGGACGGGGAAGGAGCGAGGTGCTGCTGGCCGTCAGTTACTGGGACACTCACAACGTTTCTGCCGGATCACAGCATGCCGAATGCGCAGGGGGGGTACACGCGCGCGAACAGAAGTCGAACGATGAATGCCGTCCAATATCTGGATAGGTCGGGATCTTGAGCTTGGGTTGGATCGTGCGCGGCGCGCTGAGGTGGACGCGAACAAGTTGAAGTCGCGTCTATATTTGGCGACGACGACCAAACTTGTTTCCGTCCATCATGAACTCACCGACGGAGCCTGCGCAGCACGCTCACTTTCATCCCAGTGCTCTACTCTACACTCCATAACCGTATCCTAATCTACGGAGCCGTAAATACGACGCGCCACCGCGCGCCCAGTACAATCCCAAGCGCACTCAGCACCTCAGCACCGCCGGGAACCTGCTATCCATGTCGACCATGCCCGATTATTCAAACCATGGAGCGGAAGTGGGTGACGGAGCTGTCTAGAAAACATTTTCTCGTGAGTTCAACCCTGGTTTCGAAGTTCAGACGGGTCCTTAGCATTTCGTATAGAAGACATTCCATAGGAAGATCGTCGCCCGACGCTTTTCTATTTACATAACTACACCCATCCCTAGCTCCGTCTTGCTCATGAATCAGACTCACGGAGCACCCCGCGACCACACATCCCCCTCCCCCCGCCCGCCATCGAGAGCGACACCTACCAGCGACTCATCCATTTCGTCCGACGCGCCGCAGCTTATCTCGCGTGCCTTGCGTGTTTCTTCCCAAGGCTATGATGCTGCGTCTGGAACAGAGTCTGTGTCTACACTCTGCCTACACGACGTACACGACAAACGCAACCCTAAATCGTCGCCGCCGGCCCTGTTTTCATCTCCATCGAACATTGGGTCGGACGGCGACTCGGACAGCGTCCCGTAGCACCTCGCCGTATCTATCTCTTCGTCTTCTGGGTGCAGGCCAGCACCCTCAGTCACCTCTGCTTGTGCTCTTCCTCTATTATCTTCCATCACCTGAACTACACACCGAAAGCGTGGCGTCGCTCTTCCCATGTGGATCGCTCATTTTTTCTCTCTTTAGGTGTCTCTTCACTGCGCCTATGCCCCACTAGGCCTACACGAAGGTCGAATCACGTATTGTCCGCGCCTTTCTCGATATTCCCAGTTGAACCAACGCGTCACCCTCGTTTATCAAGCACACGGAGGAGCCGCTTCCCCCCGCCTCCCCCCCACGCTTCTGACTTCCTTCTACGTTCTTCCAACACACCCAGAGAGAGATATGAATCAAGGTTGCCGCCGCCGTGTTGCGTCCAGAAACAGAGCCTGCGCCCCTCCTCGACACACACGAACCACTCCGCGCCCCGGCCTGGCTTTCTTCCCAGCGGACCCTCCACGAGGAATCAACGAGCCCAGGCCTGCTCATCTCGCTCGACCACCGAATCGAATAGCGCCGAGAAGAACATCGCGGCTCTCCTCTCTTTGTCTGGGCCTGCGGCGGCCTTCTCGCTGTTCTCTGTGCTCTTCCGATGTCTCAATTCACGGTCTGGCTAACATAGATGCAAGCGCCGACGTTCTTCCCGCGTGCATCGTGCATCGTACATTTCCCTTCGCTGCACGCAAAATGTGTATGAAAACTTGAACTGCGCAGTGCCCCCCCCCCCCCCCCCCCCCCACGTCTCTCCTACACCGACTTCTGCACATCTGGAGTGACGTACGTCCATATTCTGGGCATAAAACGGACATATGAACTATAGGGTGCTCTCGCGTGCCGGCTCTCTTCTCGGCCCACGGATAGACCAACGTACCGCACTATATCTCGCATGCCCGTGATCGCGATCGACCCAACGGCGCGCAGTAGCACTTCAATGTACGCCAGTGATCCCGAGCGAGTCGGGAGCCAGGGCGAGGACGTGCTCTGTGCTCTCGCCCAAAATCCAATGCTTTCAACCTGCACTCGAATTCCGCACCGTGCCTAACAGCGCCCCTTTTTGCTCCGCCGAGTTCTATGCAACGCCTTGGAACATCCTGGCCGCTCGCGATGGCACTCCGTACGGCCGTGCCACGGCTGTTCACGACTTAAACGACAACGCTTACATTTGGCGAGGCCTGGACACGACATGTCGCATGCGCTGTCGTCCAGTCCCGCCCGGCGCGGTGTGCTGCTCTTCGCTGCTGACATCAGTATCGACGACAGAAATACGGTCTCCGCCTTGTTATCAGCGCAGAATGCGGATACGCTCGTCCGTAAGTGATATTGGGCAGCGGTGCACTGCAAGTCTCGCGCAGACAGCTAAAATATGATGGCTACTGCATTGTTGCTCAAGGAGCACACGCGGCGCGAAACGCTGCTGTGAACCTGGGAGAATGATTCAGAGCGACGACCACTAGCAGCAGCAGCGGGGTGGAACTTACATATAGAAGTTTGGAACATGACGCGTTGTCGGCCTGAGGCAGCGAGTTGGCGGTACGCACCATGGATCCTGTGTTCGCGCCGCGGGTCGCGATCTTGCCGAATTCCCAGCAGCGAGGAGCGCCGCGCGTATATGCAAGTGGATCGACGACACCAGGTCCGCAGGTAGAATAGGACAGGGGCGGTATGCCTACGCCGGACGAGGGGCGCGGACAGGCGGACGGCGCAGCTGGAAGAGACGGCGAGCTGAGTGCGGCGCAGGACGCGCAGCGCTCGGGTGGACCGCGGACAATGGGAGCGGGGTGAAGATACACAGGCGTGTGGGGCGTTGACCTCGTGCCTGGGTTTGGGTTTCAATCTTCTTGATCTGCTGCCCAAGCAGCTTAAACTTGCATTGCATAGAACATAAATTGACAGCACAAAAGGAATTTTTGATACACTACAATTTACAAATGCATAGTTACTAATTGCACCCCATGTTCTCCCAATTCAGCTTTTGGGATTCTGAGCCCTATCTTGGACTTAAGTTTGAAGGGGATGGGAAGTCCACGGAGTGTAATGACATTACCAACATCAGTAAAAAGCTGGGAAAATGTGATCAGGTTTTAACTCCGACAACAAGGCAGCAGTGCCATGCTTATATATATGGGCTTATGTGACATTATATGTCGAGCATCAGAATTTTTCAGTCTCAGCAAAGGGAGAGGGATTACAGTAAACCATAGGCGCGTAAGGGCCTGAAGTAAGCTATACATGTTCGATACAGATTTGGTGCAATAAATTATGCAAGATTATACGCCAGGAATTGGAATGCTGAATCCTTACAAAATGGACCATGATTACAGCAAACTGCGTGCTGGCAATACTCTGCTGCCTGATATGTATCTCTTATGCAAACCTGGTTCAATAGATTATGTTGGATTATAGACCGCATATGAGAATGAGGAAACCTTGACAGATAGTTCATAATTACATTAGGAGATATCCGAATAAAGGCCTGCTGTGCACTATATATCTTCAATATAAACGCAGCCTTATAAATTATAAGCCTGGAGCAATAGATTGCATCGGATTATACGCCGTGTATGAGAATGCAGCAGTCTTGGAAGGTAGCTCATAATTACATTAGGAGATATCCGAATAAAAGCCTGCTGTGCACTATATATCTTCAATATAAACGCAGCCTTATAAATTATAAGCCTGGAACAATAGATTGCATTGGATTATATGCCATGTATGAGAACGTAGAAGCCTCGGAAGGTAGCTCATAATTACATTAGGAGATATCCGAATAAAGGCCTGCTGTGAGCTATACATCTTCGATATAAATCTGCCTTTATAGATTACGTTCTAAGTGCCAGAAGTTTGACTCAAAAAAAAGGAAACCTTAGATTATATCAGATTAAAACGACAGGCTACATGTCGCATGCTTCTACTTTTAGCCCTAGAAATCAGGAACGTTATACTTGGTATAAACTTCCTAAGATCCTAGCGACGCCTTATGTCTGCTGCAAAGCAGGGGTGACCATTCAGGTGAAATAGAAGCAAGCTCTCGAAGCGGACTGCTTTCCATATACGTATGTATTCTAGGAGTTTACAAGGCTTGTAGGCTACGAAGAGGAAGACGATTTAGGATGATCAAGCTTCATTAGTTATGATTTTAGCTCATGTCTACTATGTGTGAGCTCAGTGGAACGGAACGAATCAACAAGTTAGAGAAACGTATCGGAAAACACGTAGGGTTTGGGGCAGAGTGCCGGATAAGGTTGAGGGCAACGTATGCGAGGTGTGAGACGTGGGTCCTGCCGGAGAAATGACTAAACAATTTGCGACGAACAGCATCTCATATCTGACCAGCCAGTCTGATGGACGTGGTAGGAAGTGGGAGAGGGGGAGGAGGTAGGAATGCGAATTAAAGTCGGTAGCAAGGTGATTGGCGAGGCGGTTTAGTTGGGATGGGATTGTTTTGGAATCGGTGTCTGCACGGATGTATGGAAGGATTGGTTTTGGAAGTGATAATTGCCAGATTTCTGGGATCCAGCGGTAGAGGGAGCAAGCATAGTTGTTTTTAAGAGTTAGCGGCGTGGGGCTGGAAGAAAGGGTGCTGATGGAGTTGAGATGGCTGGAATAGATGGCAGCCTGGTCCTGGTGTTGGCGGGCGAGAATCGAGGCGGCTGCGATGGCGTAGACTTCACCGTGTAGGATTGTGTGAGAGTGAGGGCCATAAATGCATTGCTATTGCTAATGACGGCTAGGGCAGTTGATTTCTGTCGGGTAAGGCGGCGCGATGCAGCCAAGGCATCCTTTGCAGAGGTGAGGTGAGGTATGGTGGAATGCGACTAATTGTGGCGCAAGGGCGTTTACCGCTTACACTGAGAAGGGGGAAGTGAGAAGGGTGAGGTGGTTGGTGGTCGTACTGATTCCGGACATTGAAGTAGATGCCGAGCCACTGCCAGAAGCGATCTCCTCCAATGACGACACAACGCTGGTAAGACTCGGTTAGAACGCCCCGACAAGCTTGCGCATGTTGCGGTGCTCAAGCCTCTCCATGGTGCTGATCTCGCGCGTGCCGCGAGGCGTTGTTCTCGCACATCGTGTTCGCCGCCCTGGCCGTTTTCGCCGCAGACAGAACGGCCGAGGCCCCGATCTGCAGCATCCGGGGTGTTAGCGCAATCAGCATGCATGTAGGTATACCACCAAGCAGCGTCGCAGTGTCAGTGTCGTCCATATGACCCATAACACCAATGTCGAGGTGCGTTGCGCATAGCGAGCAGCGATTTCGAGCTGACAACACCGAACAATACACGTCTTGGAGTGGCTGTCTAAGTGCCGCCTGCGGAGTCCAGAGATCTTGCAGATCTTGAAGAAAGGTAGAGACGCAAGAGCCTCTGTTGCGACAATCTGGCTTTTGTACGGATCAGGACGTGGACATATGAAGAGCAAGTACGAAAAGACATATGCTTACTTGTAAGCGCCTAAAGATGTCAGTTCTTCGCACTGACCGTCACACGTCCATCATCCATCGCCCGCCCGCTCCGGACAGCAATAATCCGCCTGCGATGAAGGCCTTTATTGACTCAGCAGCAGATCCGGCGAAACTCTCCTCAACGGCTTCGCTACTCTGTGTGCATGAATGTTGTTAGCTTGCGCTTCCATTGTCGTTGTGCGCGACGAACCTAGACCTCTGATTGAGCATGTCGTTCTCTCAAAATCTTGAAACTTGAGGTCCTGTCTCCACACGGGTAATTGAGCAAGCCGTGCTTTCCAACTGAGGAAACAGGATGATAGATAGGGTACTTACAAAGCCGCTAGGGCGCATGGTGCCATTTAAAATCCAGCAGATTTCTGATGCACAAACAAAGCGGAGGCTGGAATATGGGAACGGGCGATGCGTTAGAAGTTTTGGCTGGGGAAACTTGAAATGACCGTCGCAGCTTCCTATTAGTCAGCAAAGTCGCCTCGCATTATCTGCTCTTCCCGGGCCGGGAGACTTGGCCAACAACTTGAATATATAACGCTGTAGAGCAACTGTAGAGACATTAATTTCCTATGCACGTCGCATTGAAGAGCTCGTCCTCACTGATTCTGGGCGCAATGAACGTCCCCGTGTTTCTCAGGACACCACCACCCGCCTCGCACATGTCCAGGGTATCAACAATTCACCTTCGCCTTCCCTTCTGTCTTCTCTCAAGCGCCTCCGGCTCATCGATGTTGACTGTCAGCAACGTACCGCACCTGGAACACCTCACGCTGGGACCTGGGTGGCTCTTCCTCGGGGCGCTGCAGGTGTCGCTAGCTTTCGAACATCTTCGTGAACTACGCGTACATCAACGATGCGGCGGACACGGTTGATTTTGCATTCCTACAAGCCGTCGCGGGACTGCCTAAACTAGTGCTATTCGACATCGACGCGCACGACCGAGTACACGCCGTACACACCTGCTGCAGTGGACGTTGAAGCAACAGAAGGGCGTGATCCCGCGGTTTCTGCACGCGACAATGCGGAGCACATCTCTGTGGGCACAGGAGCCGAAACAGAATTTGTGCCGTTCCTCCGACTGACAACTTTGACTGTCGCCGGCAATGTAGTACTCATGCACGGCCTCCTCCGCCGCCAGCTCCCGCGTGGTGTCGTTGGCGCTTGGAAGAATGTGCAAATGCGGTTGGCGCATATCTGCTGCTCAGTAAGTTTGCTACACTAATGCTGTGTGGGTCAGGCCGTGGCCTGCCTCTGCATTCATGATCACACACTCACACACGCCGCCTCACGACGTAGTCTGTATACCCGCTTTCCGCCACCTCGATCACATCATTTCTTTGAAAGCGCACCGCGGACCACACAAAGTGCATCATGACTGAATGAGTCAAAATAATGAAGGCTGCGCTCCAGCGGGAGGGGGATGGTGTGCAGACGGTGGATATCCATGCACACAACTAGGTAATTATGTATCTGTTCATTGTACAGCTGAATTCTGATCCTGACCAGCGCATAGATGGTGAATGCTCCTGCGCCCTGCTCTTAAGCGCGACAAAGAGATTATGTAGCACCGGAGCTACACATGCCAATCTCGAAATTTCCAAACTCGACGCATCCCAGTGTCAGCACCCCGGGCGGTGTAGAGGGTACCAACTTTATTCTTGGGGGCAATGCGCTCACACCCAATGCTGTGGAACAGAGGCACGGTCCAGAACTAGCACGTATGTTGAGGTTCGCTTGTAGTAGATACCAACTGCAATAGACTTTAGACTGGAACTTCTTCTGGGCCATGCTATTCTGTCATTGCATAGATAATTCTGATAATGCCTATGAATAAATTCATTACATCAAAAACATACATACTCCTCATCGTCTTCCTCCATCTCAGACTCTCTATCTGACCCATCTCGCTCTGAGTCCTGATCACTGTCTTGTTCGTTTTGAGCGTCTGCCAGGTCCTCTGCATTTAGGCGGGCTTTCAATGAACGTAAGGTCTGCTGGCGAGTTCCCGTAGCTGAGCCTCTTGCACAAGTTGGTGGGCGTCTTTCTCGATTACCTGAGATAGAAGGCTTAGTTTGACTTTTGTGACCAATCCCGTATCCCAGATATCTCATTAGCATGTCTCGATCAACAAAGCTAATGTTTCAGCAGCATTAAATGAGCACAAAGAAAAGAAAAATTGAGGCGGGGGCTTACATTCCTGAGTAATAATATGCCCAATCTTCTTTTTCTCCCAAGGGCCTTGCTTCAGTGGCCATGTTATTTGGTATCCTAAGCAGTTCATTGGTTTTTCCATCTTCAAAAGATGGTAGAAGATGGCAGCCTCGCAAAACAAGAGAAGGGTCTAAAAACCCAAAGGCGAACTCATCAGAGTCAGGAACAAATCCAATCTTTGGTAGCTTGGCTTTCTGTCTTCCAAAAGAGTGATCAGGAACTAGACCTAACCATCTCACCCAGAGAAATTCCATCCTCTTGGGTTGATAATCTTGAGATTTTTTTCCAATGTGTTGTATGTTGGCATGGAAGACTCCAATTACTGAGGCGTACCAGAAGGGATGAGAGTTAGGATCTGCCTCAGGAGATGCCATGATAATGTAAGGGTGAGTTCGAGGGTTGACAGTGTGATGACCTCTTCTTAGATCGTAGGTAGTGTAGTTGATACGAGCAGTGCGAACTCGATAAATTGTCTCATTTTGAATACGAACTGTGAGGCGATCTTCAGGTGTAAAGAGCTCATCAGTATCTCCATCAAAGCTGCGGCCCAGGAGGCGCCCTAGAAGATGATCTTTCAAGGAATTGATGAAATTCTTCGTTAGGCAATTAGAGAAATCGTAAGGCTAATTATTGACAAGCACTAACTTTTTTTGCTGGATCACCGGGATTAACAAGCAGGAATGAATATATATTGATTGGTGTATTTCGAGAGCTTGATATCTGATGATGGTCTTTAAGGCAGTCATTACTAGCCTCCTGAATTTCTTGTCTTTCGGCAGGATGGAGGGCTTCCTTCCGGCTGTATTTTGCGCCAATTTGTTGCATGGCATTTTTCTTGTTTGTTAAGCCATATAGTCTTTTTACTAGTCGATGAGCTAGCTCCCCCTATGTTGAAAACAGAAAAATGAATAGGAGCTTTTCTGGAAGAAGAAAACAGTCACCATTTGAGTTGAATAAGAATCTGTAGTACCCCAAAGTCGAATATGCTGAACATAATCCCCAAGAAAGTGATGCTTGACTGTTGACAAGCTTAGGATTTTGGTTTTCTTTCCTCCAGCAGAGGAGGCAGATGCTTCTGTCATTATAAAAGTTTACAATCAGCTCAGATCAGATCTGGAAATGCAAATCAAAGCCTACTTCCTGAACTTTTCCCAGAAGTGGGAGGTGCACTGGGCTTTTCAGTTTGAGAGTGATTGTCCTTTACCAGTGATCCTTTAGCTCCTGAAGGCTGCAAGACAGCTGGGGCCTGGCCAGTACTGCCTTGAGAAGAGCTGGCAGCTATCTTTGCTTCCTTGCGAGTTCTGGCAGTTGTCTCCTCAGGAAGTTCCATAGTTATAAAGCTGGAAGCTGTTAGCTCTTGAAAGCTCCTCATAAGCAAGCCAAACTCTTCAGTCAATGACTGCAGTAGTTCAAGTGATGATTCTGTGTGCATTCGAAGTTTAGCAAGTCCATGCCATTCTGCTGTTCTGTACAGTAGGGTCATCAGACTGCTGTTGTGGGGTTCTTCGAAAAGACCTTCGAATACTGGAATTGAGCACTAGCAAAAGAATGTAAGGAATAAGCATAGGTGGGCTTTCAATTAATCATTTATTACCTGGAGTAAGTCTTCAAAATCCCTGGCAGCTAGCTTTTTCATTTCTGAGGAGTTTTGGGAAAACTTTCGGATTGTGCCAGAGCCAAAGGTTGAAATTTGGCGGTATCTATAAGGAGGAGTTGGTCAATAACAGCACCCTAGAATAGATATCCTTTACCAACCTTGCATCAAGCTCCATCACCAATGTGTCTGAGCCTTTATCTGAAGCATAGAGCATGCGAATGAGATGGGTAAAAAGGGATTTCCAAACACCAAGCTCAAATTCATGCAAAAGATCAACAACAAGCATTCTTGAAGGATCAAATGTTTTTCCTAGTCTAGTGATAAAAGCATTCTGTGAAATTATTGATGAGTAGCCAACCAGAGAAAAAAAACCTAATACTGCACCTTAGATGGCACACTAGAGGTTTCCTTGAGTAGATCCTCTACATTAGTGCCATTTATTGGTTTTGCAAGCTTATAGATCAAGTTCCTAGCTTTCAAAACCTGATCTCCTAAGAAACTGCGAATGCTTCCCATTCGAATCGCTATGTCATCTGGAAGGCCAAGTTGGAAGATAGCCCACTTTGGAATGAGACATCGATGGCATGGGTAAAGCCCGCCCTCTCGAATACAAGCTAAAGTAACCCTTTCAAAAAATTAGTATGAAAAATGGCTTATTGAAAAGTAAGCCACACCCACTTTTCTGGATAATCAGCAGAGTAAGTGAAGATCCTTGGGTAAACTCTTCTTTCAATCCCATCAATGCACTCAATGACAATGCCATAAGTACATGCATGAAGGAAATCATCATCAAGAATGATACTCCATACATTGTGCATCAGCTCACGACGACAATGGGACAAAATATGCTGTTTTTGGCTCCTCCATCTGCAGTGAAAATTCGAAGCGAAGTCTTGAAAAGAGTCCGGCAGCTTTTTAAAGTGGTTTAATAAGTCAGAGGAATCTAGTTCAAGTCAAAGAGTAACTTTCTTACAGAAGGAATATAGGCCAAATGGTGCATTGCTCCGGAATTTGGTTGAGCCCGAATGTATTTTGAGAGATTTCCAAGCATAAGGTAGACGGGCCAGGCTTTTGCAGTTCCAAAAGTTGTGAGATGAGTTGAGTCTGATGAAAACATTAAAGCTGCAACAATCTTCTCTCTTTTGCATTCAGAGTCCTCTGGAGGAAGAGAGGAATGAAGCTGGACCTTTTCATGCTCTTCTAAAAAGACATCAGAATTGTAGATCTCACTGAAGATTCGCTCTTCCTTCTTTGTGATAGGAGAGCAGTGGTATAGCTTGAAAGGTGAGAAGTGAAAGAGATGAGACAGTGAGCTGTTGAAAGCTTCTGAAATAACTGTTGTGAGCTTGCGATGAAGGAGTCCCGGCACTGTGAAAGTCTGGGAAGGAACACCAATAGCTCCAGAGGGAACAAGAATATCAACTGCACTTTCCTTGAACTGAGTATGGAGAGAAGACTTTTCTAGGGCTTTGTCCAGTCGAAGGTTTTCACGGTGGGCGTCAAATTCCATGATGTGATCTTGGGAAAACTCTGTGGAAAGTATAACATTGTTCACAAACTCATTCATTTGGGATTCTGATTTGGAGGTGTTTTCATTATTCAGCCATTGCATTATTCCATGTATCGTTGAATTTGCGAAAGGCCAGTAGGGCTGCTTCAATGGATTTTCTAGAGCAGTAGTAGGATGAGCAGGTGAAGCGGTCTGTTGCTTGGGAGGGCGCTCTGCCAAATCCTTGAGGGAAAGGCAGGAGTCAGGGTCTCTTGTTGGCCTTCTTGGATAGTCCCTCCAGATTCCGAAAGAGTTTGCGAGTGTGGTGAAATTGTCCCTCACGATAAGAAGGACGCGTTGGATTTTCGAATGGGTTCCACGTGGGGGAGAGTTTAGAATGGCAGCGGATTCCGGAAGAAAATCGTCAAAGCGACGAGGGAGTCGGTAATTACGCCTAGGTCGTCCCGTTCTCGTGAGGCTTGGAATTGGCGGTGGAGGGAGCGGAGGGGGGGGAGCAGGATCTGTGTCAATATCCATAGCTTCCGCTGGCTCCAAGGCGTCGGCAGACCCAGAGGCTAGGGGGGAAGCACTTGGCGGCGTAGAATCTCCTGTAGCATTAGAAAGGGCTGCCTGAGGTCATAATTTGGCATCAATAACACTGGACAGCAGTCTTTTAAGGATTGCTTACCATTACTCTATTTTTTCGGTCTGCAGGCCCTGACAGATGGTGTAGTAAAGAATGCATTTGCCCATTTGTCTTTCGGGCTTCTCGAGAAATTTGTTTAAGACGCTGAGCTTGTAAACAGCTTTTTTTATGCCTTGCCAGATTTTTGTTTTCGGTGAACGTTCGATCGCAGCCCGTAACGCAGGAGAGCTGGGCCATAAGAGCAAGAGCTAGTAATATAAACCCAAGGAAATGGAGCATGAGAGTCAAAATATTGTTCCGAGGCCACAGGGTAACCCAAGAGATTTCGAGTCCCACAGAAGAAAACTGATGAAAGAACTTTGAAGAGATTTTTTAATAGAGAGGCTGGAGGTCGAAATGAGCTTCCGATCAGCTGAGACCCATCAATGAATATTCAACTACCGCCTCGCTCTAAGTCGATGGTAATAATAGTACCGATAACAGCGGCGAGCTGCTCGAGATGCTGACCTGACTCCCACCCTTCCCTTTCCACCGCCAACAGCTCAACATCCTTACTTGTAATTCTGTAAATGCCACCCCGTAATTCCTCTTCTAAATCAAAGAAAGGCCCCACTGGATACCCAGCTGAGGCCTCCCTTTCTTCTGCTTACTTGGAAAGCTTGGGGAGCACAGACGACGACGGCAGTGGCTTTGACGATGCATCTACTTCAGAGGACTCTGATCACAATTCTTTTTCTTCTGTGTCAGGACGGTCAGGCTCAAGCCACTCCCATACATCGTCCTCTGCATCTGCAGAATTGGCACCGATTAGCCCCGGAAGCTCATTGCCCCGCAAGATAAGCATTATGTCAGCCTCCTCTGATAATTCTATCTTCACAACAACACCTGTCGCTGGTTTTTCTGCCATGGGACGCTCAGAAGACAGCACACCCCTTCGTTCTTCATCGGTTATTCCCCATGACCCAAATTTCGGCTCTGACTTATCTGCCAGAATACAGGCAGTAGCGGACGCCCAGGCCCAGGCCAAAGAAGAGCAGTTAGAAGACCAACGGAAGTTGAGAAAAGAGTTCTTGGAAGTGCAGAATGCATTGTCGGAGGCCCATAAAAAGCAGGAGACTTCTGAGTCGGCATTTAGAGAGGAGCTGCTGGCAGGTCAGAAAAAGCAAGAATCGCTTTCCCAGCAGGTGCTGGACGGTCAGAAGAAGCAGGAGCTCCGGGAGGAGGAATTCGCGAGAAAGCAGGAAGCCCGTGAGGCGCAATTTGACCGCAAGCAGGAAGCTCGCGATGCGGAGTTCATCGAGCTACTGGCAGGAAAGGAGCAAGAGCAAGCCGAGGCAAAGCTCAGGGACTCTCGACAAGCCGCACTCATCGAAAGCATTGCGTCTCAGCTACAGACACTCAACAGCCGGTACCAAAGCGTCACTGAAACCCAGACCGAGGAAAGGAAGATCTACAGTGCTCTCGAAAACAATTACGCTAGGATCAGTGGGGAGCTCTCAGAGCTTCAACAGGATCACACCGATCTTGCCCAGGAGTACTCCGAATACAAGGCCAGAGCGACGGAGGAGCAGGAGCAGCTATCCACATCTGTCGCAGATATGCAGAGCTGGGTTTTATCGGATGTGAGTTTCTTTTCTTCGTTCAACATACTTCCGGTCAATCTAATGGCTTTTAAATGTTTATAGGACGCAAAATCTCTTACAAATGTTAAAGCCCGATCTCTCTTAGATGATTCAATGAAGACCATCTCCGGAGTTTGCAAGCTCAAGAACCGCGGCGTCGACCTGAGCAAGGGATCCCGCGCCTTCAGAAACGCTTTGGACAAAAATCGCACCGTAATCATCACCGAGCTTTCAACTGACGAACAAGTTCAAAAGGACAATAGGCGCAGGAAGGCAGTGCTCAAGGGTCTCCTTGAGAAACAGTTGTTAAACACCCGGGGTGTGAAGGTTGAGGAGAAGGATAAAAACGCAGTGCAGGTTGGCTTGACCCTGATTCTCCAATCTGATGAAGCTATGGTGGCCCTCAGCACAAGAAATCACCCAATACGCCTGCGAGGCAATCACTCAGCGCATTCGGTCGACTCTCTGCTGCACTTCCAGGCCCAGTTGATGAAAGACCAAGAGCAGCTCCTGACCCCCGAATCAACGGAAGCTATGAAGGTGCTTGCTCACTTTTTACTCAGCTTGCCCCCAGGGCCATCGACGCCCATTTCTGGGACAGGCTCTGCAGTCTAAGCCCATTCAACACTTATACCTTTGCTATGCCTTTACGCTGTACTCCCTGTATTTCTGTACCCTTCTCTTCTTGCATTGTTGGACACTACCTTTATAGCTTTTTATTTACTTTGACCTACGCATTCATTTGTACTGAGACGACCAATATCCATTCCCATTTCCCTGCATCTTTCTAAGCACTATTATAACAAAGAGTTGGTAGAAAGTATATTACAGAAGCAGTATCAACTCCTTCAGGAGCTGAGTATCAGTGAGAGTGAGGCTGGCCACTGGCAACAGTCCAGCGCAGCTCTTCAGCGCCATCCTTGAGCAAGAAGCCTGAGGTTCCATCAAGAGCATGCGGGCAAAGACGCCTGAGGCGTCTGCACATCCTGTATCAGACTTGCAGCGAACATCAGAGGGTAAGGCCCGCACAATAGCGCCGACGTATGGACGTCCCTGCCGCGCAGCGGGTCTACACCTCAGTGGTTGGTTGGCCCTGGTGCACAGCTTCAGCCCTGCATTCCTCGTGGAGCCTGCCCTGGAAATGCCGCAGGTCCTACCCCTCGAGCCAGATCCTGGGTGGGCGAAGGCGCCCCCGATCTAATCCCATGCATGCCGGCCGCCTCATGGGCGTGCATGGAGTTGGCCTGGGGCACGAACCGGGCCGTACGGCGCAGGGCCCTAGGGAACAGCAGATCGAACCCTAGTGTCGATATTTCCAGAGCGGCCCTGCATGCTCAGCATTGGCGTCGATGCCGCCGCCATACCCGTCGCGGGGAGCCAGAGAGCTCTTAGTCGCCCTCTTCCTCCATCGCGCCGCGATCAGCCTTTGGGTTGTTGTGCGCATTCAAGTTCTTTGCCCTGGCACATGCGTAAGCTGAGCTTCCAGCAGCACCCGTTCCCAGAGCAACTGGCCGCATGCTCCATGCAAAAGAGCATCTCTTTGAGCGACAGGCCGCGCCCGATGGATCGCTGAAGCGTAGTTAGGGGCTACTATGCGGCAAATGGAGCAAAAAAGCATACCTGCCAGGGTTTATCTGTTGTTGCCTTGTATGAAGGGAGTCGCTCTTCAACGGAGTAGATCTAGCAAAGGGTGAGTTTGTGGCTTGATCTGCCCCCAACTGCAAAGCTTGATGAGGTCCGAGGTTTTGAGATTCTTCGTTCCGAGAGGCCCGTCGCAGCGGCAGATTGAGCGGCACGGGCGAGTTGGGCCGTGGCGGGCTGCGTAGAAGTTTAGGTCGACGCGCCTGCGAAAGGCTCCTGCGCATCTGTTGATTGCGAGTGGGTAGCGACTTGAGCAGGCGGCGGTTAGCGCTGAAGCGAAAGGCTCAGAGAAAGCTCTTGCGCGAACCAGCAGCTCTCGCACCGGCAGTGTCGACCGCCGAAGAGTACGCGCGACAATTATGGCACGAAGGGCGACGTCGGAGTCACCGGGGGCAGCAGGGGCGAGCGAAGAGACCCACGAAGGCACCGAGTGATGCGCTTGACGAATGCTGACGAGGCTTGCAAACACAATGGGTCAATGGTGGGGTCTAGGCTGTCATCGACGACGCTGGAAACGGACTGCGCGGTGCGAGCGAGACGCGTTCCGTGGCCGACGTTGTCCGCGTGCGCGAAGAGGCGCTTCTTCTGCGAATGAGTTCCATAAGTAGCAGCTGTGTCGAGATTTGGCGTGGGAAGCCGGAATAACAGCGACGAGGCAAGCTGAGGTGCAGCTCTAGCACGGGACGACGCGGAAGTAGCTTAAACGCGACTGGCGGGGGCCGCGGGGCAGAGGGTGACCTAGTTGGGGCTAAGCGCTAAGCATGTTTGAGGTGGGGAGTCGCGGAGAACGATGCGGAAATCTGCGACGGTCAGCGGAGAAACGGCAGGCAGGCACCGGTTTCCTTCACCACACCATTTTGCTGCTTTCGCGCCACATCCGACAAAGCAGGAGTGCAGCGCCGATAAGTAGAGGCAGGTAGACGCGCCTGACACTCGGCCCAAGAGTGCCAGATTCGTGTAGGGGCATAGTTGATTCTGGCGGAGTCGGAGGTACGCGTGAGAGGAAGTTTAACGGGCGACGACGGCTGACGAGAGAAAATGAGGCGACGGCGTGCGCGGTGTGGTGTGGGTTGGCAAGAGGGTCGAGGATGAGGTTATACTGTCGCCGCTGGCGGCGTTCTTGCCGCGGCGGACGCTCGTCGTCATTGATTCATCGTTGTTGACGACGACGAAGGGACCGTGAGAAAGTTGCAGAGCCGTGCGTCTTTGAGCAGAACTCATGGGCGCCCTGTGCGCCTTCTGGGGCTTTTCAAAGAAAAGAACTTGCAGGGTGGAGCAGGCGGGAGAGGGGAGAAGCCCCGGCGAGGGCCAGGCGAGCGACTTGCGGGGGGCTATGAACCAGTGCAGGGGCCGGAAGGCTTGAGAAGGCGACGCGCGGATTTCGCAACTTGCGAGCCGCCCTGTCAAGAGCTGGATAGGCGGGGCGTGGGTCAGCCTGGAGGACCGAGGATTGAGGTGCAGCACTACTGGCCTGAAAAGCCGCGGCAGCAAGGCCACTGGTGCTGGGTGCGACGCGCTCTGGCGCCGGCATCAAGACGCCGGGGGCGAACGGCTCCGTGGCTCTTGCAAGCACGGTATGCGAAGCCGGGCTAGCATTCTGTCGTCATCGAAGCGTCTGCGACACGCAGCGATACGGGCCTCGAGATCCTGCCCTATATGCGTGCGACCTCGCACGCATGCTCTTGCGCGGCGAGAACATCAACAACCGCAGCCTGCACGCCGGCCCCGCGCTGAAGGGGGGTCTGCGAGTGCGCCAGCGACCTGTCAAGCCGCGAGAGCCCCGCGTCAAGTCAGGCGACGCCGCCGTCGAGCCGCGCAAGGTCGCCACCTATTGCTGCGAACGCATTGCCGAGGCGTCTGCGAGTCCCTATCCCTCCTGCGCCTTCGTGAGGGCAGTGCTTTCGCGCACCCGGCCTGCCTGCATTGCCGATCCAACAGCTGTCCACGCCCACGCTGTGAGTGCTCAGCGGCTACGTCTCCTACTCCAAGCCGTCGTCAGCTTCGATCGACGCGGCATCTGAGTCTGAGCTGGCGTCGGAATTCGTGCTTGTGTCTGCGTTTGTGTGCCCGTTTCTTCCGTTGGAGAGACGCGGCGCGTAAATGCGATTTGTCCAACAATCCTCGAGGCCGCGGACCTTGTCTTCAAACCGGGGATCATCCCCTGCACACTCGCGGGCTACTGTTCGAGCATGGCCCCGGTAGACAGCAGACAGCGCCGCGCCAACCCGTGCTGCGGGACAATCAACTCGTGCGCGATGCTCCGCGAAAGCGGCCGAGGGTGTGGGTGTCGATGTGAGCAACCTAGAAGCCGTGGGCGCTGTCGAAGTCGCATGCGAAGAGCCCGCGATAGAAGCCAAACTCGAACTCGACAGCAGGCTCCCCCAACTCCATTGCTCGCAAGCACCCACCCCCAGGCCGACGCCAAAGCCCAACGTCGAGGTCCTCCGCACGCCAGTGTTCCCGCTTGTCGACTCCCTACTGCTTTCTTGCTTGGATTGATAGGAGCCTGAGAGGAGCCTGAGGGGAGAGAGGCGCAGAGCAGCGCAATAATTCACCCGAGTTTCCGAGCCCGGCTGCCTGGCTGCGGTATGGAGAAAAGCCAAGGGCGGAAGGAAGCGGAGCGGCGGAAAAAATGCGATGAAATCCTTTCAGAGAGACCGCGGCGGCGGGGGCGAAAGGCTGACAGGCTTTTCGGTCAGCACAGATGCTGGGCGGTCAGAACAAAGCAATTGCTGCGGGCTTTCTATAACAGAAGGGCGGGCAGTTTAGCGCGACGCTAGCTCTGCAACGGGCGCACACTCACTTCAGCCACGGGTTTTCTGCCACTCCTTTCGCGTAGCCCACTAGTCGCCCCATCTACGCAGCCCATCTGCACCGGCGCCTCCTGCCTGGGCAAAACGCCGCCCTCGGCCTTTAAAGGGCGAAGGCTGCCCTCTCGCTGCAGTTGAGTGACTGAGGCGGGGAGGCTGCTGTTTGAAAACTATGGATCCGACCAACGCTTTGGGCAGGGGAGGAAGGCAGGGCGCCGCTGCTGAGCATCAGGCGGTTCGAGGTTTGAGAGGTCGTCGGCTTTCAATGGCGGGCCGAAGTCGCCGCTGTTGTTGTCGTCAGTCTTCGAGCTGGGGAATGAGCGCTGGGTTTTGAACTTTGAGGCCTGCGTGGGCTAACTCAGCTCTCTGCATTGCCGCCGCTGCTCAACAGACTGCCGGCGGATATCCGCGTGGCGATCGGAAGAGCTGACGCAATGCAGCGCGAGTGGGGCGAGAGTTGGGCGACAGTGATGAAATCACCCAGCTCCGATTGAATATAAGTAAACATAGCTGTCACATGACGCACACCCTTTCCCTGATTTGCGTTTAGCTCTTGGCCTGAAACTCGGCTGCTCGACACTCGCGACACGCGACGCACGGCAATTCAACGCGTAAGTCACATGCTGTTCTGCATTGCGGTCACTGATGACTTCGAGCAGGCTTCAAATCGACACCGCGATCGCGGCAAGCAGCAGCCCAACAGCGGAACTTCAGGCTCGGAAACGTAGCGCCTGCCAGTGATAGAGGCATTCGAATTGTGCGGTGGCCTCGACGCCCGCCGCTGCTATGCCTCGCGCTCCTCTCTTCTCGCTAAGGCTGAGCACGAGTCATGCATACCTGCAGGTACTCACAGGCTGACCCGTGGGAATACCTGCGGGTTTGCTGACCCGCGGATCCGGATCACCTGCCATCACAGGTCAC
>JAEKIV010000682.1:0-16740 GCA_016801325.1 Hypholoma fasciculare
ACCTGAATGTTGTTGTGCGGTGAACTGACATGTATCCGCTGGGGGGCGCGCGTGAGAATAAATGTGCAAACGGATTGCCATAAGCCCAGACTGTAGTCACCCTCTGGCCCCAAGACTGAAATAATGTAAATATAGTGCCCGTAATTGCTGGAATACTCTTTGGGACACAACGAGTAAGTTTACACAAGCAGAAACGAATATATTCCTAGAGAGAGCTACTTTGACATGGCCAATTCATAGGATATTCTGCACGCATTGGCATTTTGGAGGAAGCTATGAGCTTTATTTCCCGGAAAAAATGATTTTGCTCGCTCGAGAAGCACCATCACGACTCCACTAAATAAACCACTCCTCGCATTGAATGCCCAATGAAACCGCGGCAAGAAGATTATACGCGGCGACGTTGCAGTGAAACGAAGAAAAGATGGCATGCAGTAGCGCATTGATCCCACATTTGGGGTGCAGCTGGCGGCTAAGTAGAGCAGTACATAGTAGTATGCAATTGTGAGATGTCACAAATGCCGGCATGGAAACTATATAATTGACGGTGTCGTAAATAGCGTGCAGTATTCGTGGCACCGCTTCGTGTGCCATGGTTGCGAAGAGACTATAACCCCCTTTGGATAGCTCATGCCCATAAACGGATGACCGATGGTTCAAATAAAAACTTTGCCCTGCCGGTGCACTTGGATTTGTGACTGAATTGCTTCCGGTACACGATACGGGGATGCTCAGGAGTTGGATGTATATTTCTTGTTTACATCAGTACAACCTCGTAAAAATGGGCGAATAAAAATACACGGATGGCACTCTTCAAGTTTCAAGTTCTGCTCCATGCAGTGATGGTCGCCGCAAACCCGTTGCTGTTCGCACTTTGATTTATAACGCCCTGCTGACCGATGCTTAGCTGGAATGTTGATGCAACCGTATTGAGGCTGTAGAAGGTAACAGTCGAGGTCGTATCAATGTTTACGACCTGGGGTTGGCAATTATTGCTCGTAAGGCAGGTTTGACCGAAGGCCTAATTTCTGTTAGTTACGTTAATCTATGGAGAGAGTACGGGACAAACCTGGAAGAAACTGTAGAATCCAGCACCTGTGGAACCATGGCTTAAGATATAATATACAAACTGGATCATGAAGAATATTCACCAAATATTATAATGTTTGAAGATCCTTGGATGTTGAGAGCCCATGCAGATTGCATAGAAGAACTAGTGGCAGGGTCTCCGAGAGTGGCGTTGTTAGCAAATGGAGCAGGGGGAGCAGGACTTGGTTGGAAATAAGGCTACCGATTCTTTGGTATCAATTATCTTTGATGATTTTTGGAACAGAAAACATACCGTTTCCGTCTGTGCAAATCCTATGTAATGGTTTTGTGCATTATGCAGGTTGTATTGGTATAGGACGTGATGTTCCGCTAGAAAGTAAAGCGTTAATTGAGCCTCTAAAGCGCGGTATAGTTTCAACAGAGACTCACAAGCTGGATAGTACAATCAAGGAGATTAGATCAAACATAATTTCATTAGCAGGCGTCGCTCACCAGTTCCAATTAACCATACGGGCCCCGCAGACTCTGACAAAATTCCACGCCCGGAATATATTTGAACCTGCGTAGAACCATCCCCGTCTAAGTCATGGTCCGCCAGCCACACCCAGGTTCCCTGTAGTATTCATCAACGCGTGATTCATTGACTGGTTTTGAATATGGCCTCAACAAACCTCCAGATACGCCGTAGACTGTGCGGTCAGATGTAGCGCCAGATACGATGCGAAGCAGTTTGTAGTTCCCCCGCTACCGCCTTTTGGACACGTCGACGGCTCCAAATTGGTGCCAGCGGCTATAAATAGCATTTGTCAGTGGCGCATAGCTATATTTGGACTTGTCCTTGACATACCTCCCCCGAGTCTGATAAAAGAGCAAAAAAAGAGATCAGTATTGGATCTCTACAATATGCATCTGTGAGACTTGCCTGATATGAGAGTCCCACATTCCAGTAGCACCAGTCTGCCCACTGGGCTGTTGCACATTCCACTCGACAACGACGGCGCCGGGAGCTTGAATTCCATGTGTCGTCAGCTTTGGGTTTCCCTGCTTCAACGCGTACATAAATATCGCACCTGGGCCAACCGTAGTGAAGACAATATCAGTGATCTCCATGATTCCCTGCGAGCCCGGTGCGCCCACCCGGACGACAGGCGTCGGCACGTTTGCATTCTCGAACGCGGCGCCTTTGCCGGCGATGACCGACCACGCCTCGCCGACCATCTGGGTCCCCGCAGGGATGGTGATCGTCGACGAGACAATGTACGTCCCAGCATCAAAAAAGATGATCTTACACCCCGCGAACTGAACAAATCAGATGTAGCCGTCAATATTGTGTGCAGCGCGCGTGCGCGCGAAAGAGTGCGTCTCGCCTACCTGGTTGAATATTGCTGTAATAGAGGCGGTATCATCGGTCACTCCATCACCCTTTGCGCCGTTGGATTTGACGCTGACGAATTGGCTCGTAGAGTAGGCGGCATATTGCGGATGCGTGCGTCCAAATATCTTGCCGGAGGAGTCTAGCAACGATGCCGGCTTGCTTGCGGCAACAACTGATCCTTGGGTAAAAGTTCCCGTTGCGCTGGTGCCGTGAAATACATTTCCCTGTCCCCACGAGGCGATAGTGGTGGTGCCGCCGGCGAGCACTGTCTGGCCGGTGGACTCCACGCCAACAGCCACCGGGACGTTAGTGAGCTTTGCGTTGTTTATAACGAGAGAGCCATCGAGCGTCCCGCCGCTTGCCACGGAAGTGCGAACGAAGATCGGCGTGTTGTTAATGGTCGCGTCAATAATTGCGAGGGAGCCAGAGGTCTAAATTTTGGTCGGCATTGAGCGGTTCGCAGAGATTATCAGGCAATTAGTACCTGTGTTCCCGAGGGAATTCCACCTGTGGAGACGTCGAAGCCGACCTGAGAAAAGGACGGACAGATTAAGCATCATATGTGAATCATTGAGCAAATGGCAGCGCACTTGACAGTTATTGATGGTCACTCCCTGGTAAGTCCAACCTAATAATATATAAAGATTAGCCACCGCCCTTCGGTGGATTTTTATGGCATGACCGTACCCCAGTTCCAAACGCTGAAAATACCAGATTGCGCATTGTTCACGGTTACATTTCTGACCGTGAACTGTTGGTTCCCAACCCACATGCCGAACTTTCCTGTGATTGTGTGAGAAAGATAGTCTAGACAATAAATGCACCGATGTACCTCCATTGAAGACGAGATCTCCGAGGAAGCCACCACTGGGAATTTAGGGACAGTATTCAATGCATGCACACCACGCCCAAGTACAGCTCCAACATACCTTCCATTTTCCATGAAAATACCTGCCACGAACCATATTTAGTATAAAAGATACACCGGGTACAGCAGATAATTTTGCACCTTGATGCGCAGTATCCGACGCAGTTGACATCTGGACAACGATATTCATGAGTGAGGTCGATTGTGATGCTTGCCAGTGGAACCCAGTTCCGGACGTAGTCGCGGGAATTCTAATGCAGATGTTTAGCTGCTGTGTGTGCCACAATACGATGAAAAGCTCCGCACTGTCGTAGGTCAATGACGAAGTTTCGTACTGAGCGGAAGCTATGGCGTAGCATGGTCAGATCCTATACCGCCATGGGGCGTAGTGGGACGCACAAGTTATTCTGATTCACGTAGAACTGTGCGCCGTCAGCTCCAGGGATATACGGGTCGGCATCTGCCAGCAAAAACGTATGAGTTTGAATATTATCACAAAAGCTCAGAGGCATTACCAATCACAGCAATTCCAACGAATCCTGCAGTGGCTAGCAGTGTTGGAGGGTTCCGCGCATCCCCGATGAGTTGTGAGTAATAGTAAGCGATGATAGGCGCCGAAACTACATAGGTTCTGTTGAACAATCTCAGAATAATTTATTAGAACGAGGATGGGTCAATTCTTACCCCGAGGGGAAGAAAATAACAGCAGGGGTCAATCTATCGTCCACGGTCAGCAAACATGTCCACGAAAACATGTGGCATCATGCACATACGTTGAAGACGCGCAGGTGCCACCTCCGCAGCGGTTCCCAGCCGTGATGGCAGCGCTAGAACAGGAATATTCAGCAAGGCCACCGTGTACAAAAATATCACGTAACACATACTTGATCGCGGCTGTATCGTCGGTAACGCCGTCGCCTTTGGCGCCAAAATCCTGTAGGCGACCCTGTCAGGCTTGGCGCCAGAACATAGTACCTATGACGTACTTTGACATTCCGGAACACCTCGTAGGACGCGGGATTGGCGTTGTAGGCGGAGGTGCCCTGGTGCTTGATGTTCTGCATCCAGAACGGGTCCGTCGCGGCGGCCGTGCCAGCGCCCAGCGGTGCAGAACATGATGTCCCGAGCCCCGAGACTGCTGTAGCCAGCGCGCTGAACAGCGCTCCGGTAAATATCCGCGTGAGATGCATCGGTTGTGGAGTAGGATCACTGTCAGCCCTCGAGATAGTGCGAGTGCTTTCACTTGCAAAACATCCCGGAGAAATATCACTTACTTATACTTTCGCCCTCTGAAGAAGTGAGCAGAAAAATAGACAAATTATCCCGTTATGATTCTATCAATAATCATATTCCACATGGGCGCGCACGAAGGAACACGAGGGTACGGAGAAACGGCGAGCTTCGGTTAACACAGTGTACGCAGAAGTAAAAATTTAAATGCCCATAAACCAACGCGCGAGCACGAGGCTGAAAATAAAGCTTCATTTACGCTGTCAGGTGGCTATGGATGAGAAGGGCGGACACCCTTCCAGAGGGTCAGCTGGGCGATCAGGGCGTCGGGAACTGAGGTCGAGTAAAGCCGGGCGCATAGTAAAAAGGATCACCGATAACATCAGCCATATGATGCACGCATCCGTGTACCAGACACTGTTCGGCTCTGACTCGGTCACTCATGAGGGCAGGAATATTTAGAGCGCATAGAAACAGGTATTTGGACAATCGCGAAGTGTTGTGCCGGGTCATGAACACAATGTTCTGGCAGCTATTTTTAGACTGCGTGTAGATTGCATGACATCAACAACTACGCTCGCGCCGGCCGCTGTGTTTTGCTGCGATGGCAAATTGCTCTAGCAAAATTGCTCGCACCACGTCTTTGACCTATAAAATGATTCAATGGGTGTTTTACCCGTTTTGGGGCGACTTTCCTAATCGTATGTGGCAGTGGCGTTTGGATTCGTTTAGATTCTTGCTTGACGGTTCCGATGATCCGAGCGCAATCGCCTTTCAGTGCATGTGTACCCATCTCGAAGAACGACTGCAATTCGAAGCTGTCCGTGAAACCTTATCGCCCTGCTGTGCAGCAAATACGAGAAACGATTACGCGTTGGTGAACGAATACGCATGTCGCTAATATAAGCTGTGGAGAAGCCGGCCGATGAAAGCCCCGAGCACAGAACGAGCAAAGCAAAAACAGCACGTCAATATTTCCGTCTCGCAAGGAAGTATCTGGCAGGGAAGTACACAGCACACTCAGCCCGGTGATTGCGATGAAGAAAAATTCCATCGCCAGCTCTGCGTAACAGGCTTGTAACAGGCGGCACGCTACGGGAGTCTGTTAATGGAACAAAACTAGACCAGGGTATACCTATTTGCTGAAGTACCGTGACGTTTAACAAGCTGCGCGCCAGGCAAAACTCACTGGCTGCGTAAGCACAAACACATGCCTAGTGCGAGACCACCGCCGTACAGATGATGTAGAGCCTGAGAAACACGAGAACCTCAAAGTAGTCCTCCAGAGCTTATCGCTTGCGTGAGCCTCGCTGTCCACGGCACAAGAAGTGATCGTCTTGGTGGTCTCTGCTCTGCCGCCAAACCATTAGAACCCAGCTTTCTCGGCCGGCAGCGTGAGGCTTAAAGAATTTTGCAGAGCGTATGTTAGCGTGTGTCCGACGTACGTTCGCACCGGAGCACCCGAAAATAGCGAGCACGCGAGCCGGAAGCGGGTCACCACGCTCAGCTGACTGCTCTTCCGCACAGCCCTGCATCGCCTCACTTTGCACCACGAGCGTCGGATTTGGAAGGATTAAAGACCCAGACCAAGGGCATCCGCAGCGCAAAGCATAAAAAAACGATGCCGGGGACGGCGCTAGTGGCACGGGTGTACCTAGTACGGCACGGAGAGACGCAGGCGAACAGAGATGGGGTGATCCAGGGACAGCTAGACACGGTGCTGAACGCGCGCGGGGAGGAGCAGGCGCGGATGGTCGCGAATGCACTAGGCGGGGTGGGATTCACGCGAGCGTACAGCAGCGACCTGCGGCGAGCGAGCGAGGTGTGTGTACCGGCTGTTGCGAAGGGCGGGCGCTGAGAGGCCGAAAGACTGCGAAAACGATTCTGGAAACACACCCTGGTGCGGTGCTGGTGGAAGAAGCGGCGCTGCGAGAGCGGGTAAGAGCCAATAGTTTCTTTGGCTGCTGTTGCTGATGTCACGAAGTACATGGGCGCACTGGAGGGCACGACGGGGCAGGGGCTGAGTGCGGCGGATGCTGAGACGGGGCCCATGTTCTCCAAGCGAGCAATAGACTGGTGGAAAGCAAGGATTCTGGGCACGGTGCTCGACACGGCGGGCGAGGACCCCGTTGACGTCCTGGTGACATCACACGGGGGCTGGATCGGGGCTCTGGTGCAGATGCTGGTCGGTAGCCGACGTGCGCGGCTGGGCGAAGGCGTTGTGCTGGGGCACTGCGGGAACGCGTCGGTGACGGTGCTCGAAGTGGACAGACGCGGGCATGGAGTTGTGGTGCGGTATGCAGACACGACGCACGTCGCCGGGGATATCTTGGGGTCGAATGTGGACACCACGTGAATCGCCAAGTAAACAGATGTCATTGCACTGCCTTGCAAGGTTATTCAAAGTCTCATAGTCCTGAACCACATTCTTTACTCACCTCTCTCATGCCGCCCACCGAGAGCTCTCCGCTCTTGCCCACCCACATCACGCCCACCGGCTTAGGCGCGCGCGTCGTGCGCTTCTTCAAGGCCGAAGGGCAGCCCGGCTGGGGCGCGTCCTTCTATTGGTATCTCTTCACCTCCTACTTCAATGTCCTCCTCGTCTTCGTCCCTCTCAGCGCAGTCGCCCATTATCTCGACTGGGATGCCGCCCTCCGTTTCAGCTTCAGTTTCCTCGCCATCATGCCCCTCGCAAAGGTAGGCGCTGCGCCTGACCAAACATTCCGAGTTCACCCCCTTTGTTTAGCTGCTCGGCGACGCGACGGAGCAAATGTCTTTCAGTCTTGGCCAGACCCTCGCCGGCTTGCTGAATGCATCGTTCGGAAACGCAGTGGAGATCATCGTCGGTGTGGCCGCCCTCCTTCAAGGTACGCCGTTGGTGTCATTTCCGATTGCTGGCTAATCCCTTCCGCAGATGAAATACGCATCGTCCAGACCTCCGTGTGTACCCGTGTCCCATGCTGCTGCGATTTTCTTATCTCCGTGCGGTCTAGATGCTTGGCTCCATCCTTTCGAATATTCTGCTTGTCCTCGGCTGCTCCTTTGTCGCAGCAGGTTACAAGCGCAGCGAGAGCAAGTTCAAGGTCACCGCCGCGCAAGCGTCTAGTTCGGTAAACGCCCTGCTCCCTAACCACCGCCCGCGCTGATTTACATTGACCCGCCCAGCTCATGACCTTGTCTTGCATCAGTGAGTCCTTGGCGCCGGCGCAAATCCCGCAAGTAAGGCGGTGCTGACCGTATCCACAGCACTCGTGATTCCCGCTGCGTACCACAGCACGCTCGAGGGTAAGCGCAACCTGTGCAACAAAGCGCGATAGCTGATGCAAATCGTTGCCATAGACAAGTCGAACATGCGCGGGCTGCTCGTCATCTCGCGTGGCACCGCCATCGCGTTCCTCCTCGTCTACTGCGCGTACATTTATTTCCAGCTGAAGTCGCACGCGTACCTCTTCGATCCAGACCGCGCAGAGGACTGCGATTGTAACTGCCGTACCTGCGTTTGTGCCACCGACGCCAACGGTAATGGAAATGTCCTCATGCAATCACCCCCCGCCGCGCGAGAAGAGCGCCGTTCGAGTGTCGTGAACCGGCGCTCGACGCTCGCGCGCCGTGCAACCATGGATGTCTGGCATATGAGTCCCGAGCCACGCCACGCGAGCCTTGATCGTCCCAATTCGAATGTAATAGCAGAAGAACCCGAAGAGGACGAGGAAGAGGAGACCGCGAGGATGAGTGTCGTCGCTGCATCAACGGCGTTATTGTTGGTCACGCTTACAACGTCCTTCTGCGCGGATTATTGTGCGTGCATTTTCTTTTGATTTTGCCACGTTGCCTGCAGCTATGAAAGAGAGATAACTGATTGCTTTGGTGCAATATGCAGTGGTTGCATCGATCGAAGAGTTTGCAGAAAGGTATCATGTCCCAAAGGCGTTTATTGGACTCATTCTGTTGCCTATTGTCGTGCGTGCCGATTTTCAGATGTTTGCGAAGGCCCTTGCTAATGAATTCCGCTTCTACTTCTACTGTACTTGGTCTCGGACTTTGAATGTGCATTCAGGCAAACGCGGCGGAGCACGTCACATCAGTGTGGATGGCAATGAAGGACCAAATGGAACTCACCATCACAATCTGTGTAGGCAGCTCGATCGTGCGTCTCTTTTCTCCGTTTATTGCATTGTTGGACGCTCAAACCACCTCTATCCTTGCTTAACTTGAAATGATACAGCAAATTGCGTCATTCGTGGTCCCGCTTCTCGTCGTCGTCGGATGGATCTCAGGTCATGAACTCACGTTGTTTTTCGCGCACTTCGAGACAATCATCCTCTTCACGTCAGTCCTGCTCGTAAACACGCTCATCCAAGACGGGAAGTCGAATTACATGGAAGGCCTTATGTGCGTGCTCCTTATTTTGTATCTGCAGTTGTGCTGACGGTGGCCGGATTGGGCTATCAGGCTCCTGGCGCTGTACTTCATCATTTCGCTTGCTTGTGCGTTTATTTGTCTTCCTGATACTCTGCGACTCTGTTCTGACGGTTACTTTTGGCGCGCACAGTCTGGGTGTCTTAAATAAGTGCTAGCGATAATTGAGTGCGCAGTGCGGTGAGTGTTCAGCCCACAAACTTGCGCGCTGGCGGTAGCGGCGGGTGATCTATGTTGTATTGTCGATTCGTTCTTCGTATTGGACGGCCCCAACATTCGTTTTGTATCTTCGTTCTTGATAACTACTAGCGCACTTTGCGTCGATGTTTTTCAATTCTTATTTTGCCGCCGGCGAGTTGCGCCGTGCGTGCGCACACTTTGTTATCTGTATGGAATTCTTCGTTATCTTAGGTGTTTCTAGCTCAGGATCCAATTGTGCTGCCACCGGCGTTTGTACTCACCCTGGTACGGCAAAGTTTTGTGCTTTATGTGTGATGGGTATATGGTGAGTACGCGTCCTGTTCTGTATCTTTCTCTCTTCTGTTCCCATCTCTCTCCTGTGGTTCGTGCAGTGCCGGATTGTCTATGAGCCCTCAGAAGAGCCCAAGCCGTATGTGGGAGCTTGTGGGTCCCTGCCAATAGACATCGGTGCCGCGCGGGCCTCGCTCAGCATGCAGTCTAGACCCTTCAGTTTGATCCCCGGCGCATTGTACGCCGATATTGTCCTTGGGCACCATGACGCCCGCGCGTCGGGCGGCCGCTGCTGTTGGATGCGTCCTTGCTGCTCTGATTCGCTCGCTACGTATTCCGTCAGCTCAGCACGCACGACGCGTTGAGTTTTAGGAGCGCGGTGCGCGAGGATGTGTGTGAAGCTGTGCAATGTTGGAAATTCAATGCAACGGAAGGGCAGCGGATCGCCCGGTCGCAGTGATGAGACCATGCCGAGTCGATCACGGCCGACGACCGTCGGTTCTGCGCGGCGCCTATTAGTATGAGCGCAATCTCGTACCCATCAAACGCCGGTTAGGGGCTATGCCGCCACCCGCGTCTCGAATACTTCGGCGCGTATAAGTATACGATACCCGTCCATGCGCGGGGATCTACCTGGTTTTCTGTTCTTCCTCCCCCGCCGCCGCCGTCCGTGTTCCCGCCCGCTGTACACGCACCGCCAGCGGGTGCCCCAGCATGGGCACCGTCGCATCGCCTGACACTGTCAAGTGGCTCCTCGTGGACCGAGGGTTGTCCTTTGTCTCCGGTACGCCGCATTTCGTATCTTATCGCCCAGGCCCGGTGCACTGACTGGATCCACGCAGTCGCCGCGGTGGCGTGCGTAGCCTATGACCATCGTGCGTCTGTCTCCCGCCTCCGCCACATCCCCGATTAATCTGCTGTTGTAGTCACTACTCTAGACAGCGAGGTGCGCGGGTCTTTTTTGGCCTCTTCATTAGTGCAGGAGTTGACCAGGTTCAGATCGAGCTCATCTGGGTAAGCCCGCCGGATTTTGCGCAAAATATTGTTCCGACCTCGCTGGCAGAAACGTCCGAAGTGGAAGACCGTGCAGATCTTGTTCTTTGTGGTGCGTTCCGCGCGTCGGTGCATAAATATATGCTCTTGTTGACCCGAAATGTACGCTAGACGCGGTATGGCGGGCTCTTCCTACAAGTGTGCGTTTAGCTTCTCTAGTAAATGTATGGGGGGCGGTTGCTGACTTTTGAGCATAGATACACTGCATGGAGTACGTCGGGTCCGTTTTTGCCTCATCCCGCGTTGTAACTCTGCAGTGCCGCCTACTAGTATATGTTCGTCATATTACACTTGGAACAACCTCGGTACGTACCTTCCCCGTCTGTTGTGTATGCAGTGATTGATGTTGCCGACGTGCATTGTTATTCTTAGGGGTATGTCAACGCCTTTCTTCTGGTCCTCCGTAGCGCCTGACCCTTTATATAGATGTGTGTATCGTCATCGAATGCGCATCATAATTGTACTGACCTTTTTGTAGGCGAGCTCTTTCATACTATTTCCAGCTACATTGCAAGCATCGTACTCTTTGCAATGCAAGGTAAGCCATTCCTTTCTCGGTTTCCAGCCGCTCATAATATGTGGACGAAATACCGAAGGCATCATGATGTTCCGTGTGTCGAGCATGTATGTGCACAACCGCAGGATTGACGTGCTACTCATCACTGCGTTCGTCGCGGAAGTCGCTTCCGTAATTGTCATACTGGTCGTCGACTATACCGCTCGGGGAACCCATTCTCGTGTGTTCCTTTCCTTTGTAGTCGATAAAAAGTGCTGAATAATCGTTGAATAGCGATTCCCGAACCTGCGCCATTTGTTCACTTGTGCAAGCGCGCGTCGTTTTCGACTCTCCCGACGCTGGTCTCCGTGCCGATCCTCGTATTCGAGTTATTCGTCCTCGTCCTTGTGGCAGGCGCGACCATTAGCCATCACCGCTCGCGGCGCGGAATACGTGCACTTGCTTCTACCGACGAGCAACGCCGTCCAGGAGCAATGCTACTGCACATCCTTATGCGCGACAGCATCGCGTTTCCGTTCCTGTGCGTGCGCCCGGTCGCTACTCCTTGTCATGGAATGTACTGATGTTGAACGCTAGCATCATGCTCTTTGCACTAGTGAACCTGGTTGCGGACTTAAATTTCCCCGTACGTGCCCTTATGTTCCTTGCATATGCTCTGTGTGCTGGCCACTGACTCTCCATGTACATATTGCAGTATGTCATCGCACAGCTCGTGTTTATCCCGCCCGCGGCGGCTCCGGCGATCCTGGGTCCCCGGCTTATCCTCAATTTGCGGGAGGCATACTACGCTCCTTGGGCCGCGGAACTTGAGAGCGCGAATGAATCTTCTAGCGGCATGCGATGGCCCGTGATCCACATCAGTGAACCGCGCACTCAGTCATCGATCGAGAGTTAGCGCGGTGATATACCAGGCGCCTTATTGTTGGTGTATGAATGCATGCGCGCGTGCATATATACCTTTTTGGCCTGCTGCGTCGTGTATTTACGCACCCCTATCTTCGGCATTCGCTTCGCTGGTCATCGCTTGCCAGTGTGCCACCGTCTCGAAGATCAGAGCGTCCTGGTGTCTGGTGTACTTCCGGCGAGTACTAGATTTATGGCGAATTATAGCAGACATGAACAGAACAGGAGCTGGGGATTCGGAAGCCTACGGAGGAATAGGGTAGTGAAAGAAGATACGAAGCGAAAAGTTGACAGAATTTGACAACTCCTTATTATGACGTTTTTTTTCATCAAATATTCGGACGCTTAACTTTCTTGAAAGCATTGGGGGAAGAATCAGGATCTGAATGATAGCCAGGGTTGGCATACTATTTTGCGAGGTTCTAGTAGTCAGTCATAGTCCTAGGATGCACTTATCGTACCAGTTGATGCGCCTTGGTTAATTATTGGTTTGATTGATGTCGAGTGCTTTTGTTTCTGGTTAAAGCTTGGTTTGGAGTTGATGCGCTGCTGATTTCCCGGCCATCAAAGTCAAACATCAACATTCAATTCCAACGCAAGCTCGGCCCATTCCCAACTCGGGAATTGTACTACTATATCTAGAAAATATCTACTGGTATTGGCGTTTCGTAATGTTTTTACAAGTTCAACGGCTCACAGGGAACTTGTTCAGCTGAATTGGTTAAGAACCACTACTAGCAATAACAATAAAAGATCCGTAATGCGATGCGGTCTATACTTTAAAACGCCGGGTGGAAACTTAGGATGCAATCTTTCGTTCTCTTGGCCATCAACCGACCACCAATTGGTTAATCGTCGGTCAACACGGCAGTCACAGTGTTGCGTAAGGAGGCCATTCAGACTGCGCATAATATTATCACGCCATTTTTTAGGCTAGGCTTTCATTAGTTTTCTTATAACTTGTAGAGAAACGATGGAAAGGCAGGCCTCCCTCTATTCTTACTTTCGCTCTCTGTTAATGCCCCTAGCTTAAAATATAGCCTACTTCTCTCTCCACGCTCATTTTTAAAAACTTAATTGCTTTGCGGCCATTGTATCTTTTACACGCCCCCAGTCGGCCCAGGTGAGTCTCCCACTATAGGCTTCGCAACGATTCAGTGGGCTCACTGTCGGGTTTGATGCAGTTGGGAATTATGGAGGACATACCGCCGCACATGCTCAATCAGTTTCGATTGTTCATGCAAATGCAACAGTCCTATGAACCCCCAGCAAACACCAATTCTGCACCTCACCTTCCCGGCCCTGGAAACTTAACAAATACCGCGGCTCCTACTCTTCAAACTAGCTCACAGAACGGAGCTTTTGGTTCGATTGCGTCAAGCCAACCCACTACCAGCAGCTCTGCCGGCCGTAATCTTCCGATCACACCCTATCAGAGCGTTCGACAGCCTTCCTCTGCGCTCTCTGCTCAGAATAGGCTTTTTCCGAGCGCGCCCATCAGCGGTGCTGGGGCGGGATCCATTTATAACAGTGCAAGCAGCGGTCTTCCTGCCAATATTCCTGCTCCTCCTCAGGGCATGGGGCCTGTGGCTGGCTTGGGAACCTCTTTCCTTGGATTTCAGCAAAGAACTGGCCAGGCAAATCAAGCCCGCCTTGCTGCCGCAGCACAGCATCTACCCCGCAGACTGCCGCTCCAAAACCGACGCCATCACCTCAGTACTCTATCGGCTCCCAGCTTAAGCCAACCGTCGTTAACTCAACCACGCCCCAGCCGTCGTGCTCGAGGTCCATCTGGGCAGCGCCCGCATGCTCATCGCCAGCACCCAGAGCTGTCTGACATCATTTACTCACCGAGCGGCCAGGGGGAGCCCACCCATTGCCATGTTCGTGTCAAAGTCTTACCTGACTGCGGGGTACGTTTTCGAAGCACTGCTGGTGACTGGCCTTCTGTTGAAATCCTGCAATTTGACAGGAGTTCGTTGAAAGACACTTTCTCTATAGGTTTCACAGCGACTCTTTCAATGCCTTACTTGATTCGTACGGTCTCTTATTCGATCTAGATCTTCCATTGGAGACGTACTCCACTAATCTCCTTCAAGATATTCAAGCAACGATGGAAAACAGCAAATTCCAGTACAGGTTCAATGCTGTCCAGTCTCTCAGCTCTTCTGGAATGCTTCCACACGAATCACTGCCTCTTTCTCTACTTGCATTAGTCAACCGTGGCCGCATACACCCCAGCCTCGACGAAATACTACTTCGGACTGAAAGAGCCCACAATTTATCCATACAGGGAATGCTTTCTGACCCTTCTCTGCGGAATAGATTTGCTGTTCCTTCACTATGCATGGAGGATAGCCGTTTAGTTATTCATATGTGTAAGTCTTTTCATAGTCAAGGTTCTGCAGAGATACCTGACCCTCTTTTAGGCATTCTTCCTCGCGCGGAGTATTCGTTCCGAGTGCCTGACGAGGACAACCGAATTCACCGCTGCCTATCAAAAAGAATTTATCGCCAATTCCCCCAGGACTCTCGTCGCCCGCGAGAGCGCCCAGCTTCCTTGTGCGATGACTGGGATACCTCAGGAGGCGAGGATGATGGCGCTATGAGCGACGAAGACATGTCAGAGCTTGAAGTTGCTTTCGATCTGGTAAGCATGTCATTGGATGAAGTCAGCCTCATGTCAATGTGCTTTTCCGTGAATATAGAACCCTTCTACGCCGCTGCAAACCCCAAGGAGAGGTGATGAGAACGCACCTCCTCATCAGACACTTTTTACTCGAACAAGGTCGCAGGTGGGCCAGTTTTATTTCAACCTCGTCTACCTGTTGGCGGGCTGATATTTTTCAGTCATCTACTAGGAACCAAGACCGCAGCGGGGCTGATGAACAACGGAGGTGCAACGCGTCTGCCTTTTCTCTTCCTTCAACCCTTTGGACAGCGCCCTGGTCAGAACCGTTGTCCTCAGGAGAAATTAATGTGGAGAGCATCGAATCACTGAGAGATTCTATCTTTGATAAGGCCCAGCATGCAGACCAGTTCGAAAACCCTCCGATGTTCGAGTTAACAGGGTCGAGTACCTCTCATTTGGCAGAAAAACTGGTGGATGCAGTCAAGGAAGCCTTGCAGAGCAACAACTTCGAAAGGGTTCTATCTCCGAGCCGGGATTTTGCAATGTAGGTCAAAGCCCCTAAAAGAATCAATTCTGAGGCTACTCTGACGGGCTGAGCTTTTAGAATGCACACTCATCAGGATGGAAGCCTTTCTGGTCGAGTACTATCCGTCGGGGAAGGCATTGAACGGGAAGCAATTTACTTGGCCTTCGAAAAGTACCGAAAAGAATCAACAAAATGGTTTGCACCCAAATCTGATTCCTATTCAACCATTGCAACCTCCCAGTCATTTTCTCCTCATTTCTATCCATCAACTGCTAGGTTAGAGTCCCTTTCCGTCATGGGTGCATTGACTGGTCTTATGCTTGTATATGGAGCTGCTCCGAATCCGCTTTCCCCAGCAGTGATTCAGTTTCTTCTGAATGGATGCGACCTCAACTCCTTGACTCAGGCATTCATACAGGAGTGGTTTCCTAGTTTGCACCGCACCTTGATGGACTGGAATGCAGTCGCTAGCAGGACTTCAAGTGGAGACAGCCTTGATGCTTTCGATGCTCATTTCCAGCTCTACCACGACTTTCCGGTACGATTTCTTCCCTAATAATAAATATTTGTGGTTTGCATTATTTATGAAGCCGTCTTGCTATTTCAATAGGTTTCATGCATTCAAGACCGCACTGAGAAAGCCCACAAGGCCCTTGCAGCTGAAATGCTGTATAGAGCAACCATTGGGGCTAGTCTTCCTACAAACCCTGAAATGGCGGCTTTCATAACTGGCTTTGAACTGAAGTGCCGCAATGGGTTCAAGCTTACCAAGGTGAATTAGCTCATTTTACTTCGAAACTTCAATCTAAACTAACTTGAAAATAGCTCAAGTCACTTATCAAAGGTGGATCTCAAGCCTGGATTACTGTTATATATTCATCTGTCATAATGGGGTTTGAGGATGTCGATCAGCAGCTGTCTTTTCCTGCCCCTCCATTCTCCCTTGCTGCACCCCTCAGTGCTGCTCTCCAAACCTTTCAAGAAGGTGAAGCACCCATAAACTTCAGGTACCTCATCACTCGATTCCTTAAGGGCAGTGGAATTCCTTGCCCAGGGAAGTTTGAGTCAGCAAGAGCGCACTTCAACAGCATAGCTCTCGGTCTGGATAAAATCAACAATCCTGGCTTTAGGTCCCATCTTTTGGTCTGGGCTGTGACGGGTATTCCTTCAGTTGATCTGACGTCATCCGATAGAATTAAGGCTTGTATATTTTTTGAAGCCCTTGCATTCTAGTTACTGATTTTTATGTTAGATTGAGCTTTGCTCAGATGATGATCGAGAGTACACTGCCTGTCCTTCCGAGCGACGTGCAATGATAAAAGAAGGCACAATTTGCTTCAAGACTTGCATGCGGCTCGCAAAGGTTCCTATATCCCACATTCACTCCCTTGCTTCACAACAGTACCCCTCTCTGACTGATTCTGAATACCTAACTTTTTATCATGCCTTTGATCACTGGCTTCTCATTCAGCTTCTTAATGCCATTGGCGGACATACTATCATATAGTTTTCCAACTATTCCCCAGAATTTTTATAGCACTATACTTGCAAATGGACATACTTTCCCTCAACAGTACTTTGTTGCTGAGCAATTTTTGGTTTAAGCATGAGGCAGTAATCACCTTCAGGTAACCCCTGGCAGTTCCTCCCGATACGGGTCAAAATGGAGCTGAGGAACTCTTATGAGCTGGAGGAT
>JAEKIV010000683.1:0-16659 GCA_016801325.1 Hypholoma fasciculare
CAGGGCAAGAGACGCAACAACACCAAATTCACACATCACGGCACGCGTTCCGTTTGAGATATATCATCAGATCTTGCAGTTGTTGGGAGAACACAGAAATGGAGAAATAGAGGAAGCCACAGGTACGCTTCAGGCCAGGGCAGACAGGCAGTGGAACAGAGAGCCGGGAGTCAATGAGAGAGTAGGCGTGTTAGGCTATATAATCCGCTACTTGCAAAGAGAATAGACAACGGGCAATCCTAAAATCTGTTACAGTCAAAAGAAGTCATGGAAATAGACCCGCGAGCCACGCACCATCCGCATGAAACACCCAGAAACACCCGTGACCCAACAGAGGACCGCGAGGGTGAGCCATCTTTGCCACCCCAAAATACTTGCATGCCTGACGCAGAGTCAAAGGCAGCAATTCAGCGGCGAAAGCGGCCCAAGTCAACAAAGTCCGACACAAAGTCCAAGACCGGAACGACATGAAGGGCGACTGGACGTGAAGTCGACAGCCATGAGCCACAGGGACGTGGAGGAACACTGCCACTGGAATTGAAAACGGCACAAAGGCCAAGATTGAAGCAAAGCATAGAGACGCGAGCAAAAACAACGGTACTATTGATAAACGATGAAGTTGCACGACCGGAGATGGGAGAGAGATACATCAAGGCCGAGCACCAGCGAGGGACGTCGAAGTTGCGCAATCAGTCACTGCAGAGAAAACAATACGTCGAGGTGGGTACCCAAATAGATACAAACAAAAGCGTGTCATAATTATAAAGATAGGGTTTATCATCATCAGAGCCTACAACCTGTGGGTTTTGAGGAATTGTCTCGTCCTCTGACAGGCCCTGCAGTGAATCCTCTTTCCTGGCGCATTTTCTTTCTTTCAGCAAATCTGTTTCCCCGCAGCCTCAGCAGCTTTTTGCTTTGAATGGACCTTCTGGACAGTTTTGGCTTGACAATTTCAGCAAGGATTGCAACACTTGTATCATGTGCCTGCCAATCTTTTACAGCCAGGTTTACTGCATAAGATCAGAGGAGAATTTTTGGTAGTATCAGAGTCCATATCGCAGTCTCGATTTTTTTGTGTACACTAACATTTACTACATGTAACATATCTGCACCCGGCACCAACAATGTCACATGCCCAAGATTTGTAAGTGTTTCCTTTTAAGGAAATGTGAGACAGGGGGGAGAGCTGGGCCAGTTTTGTATGTGCATGTCTGTGTTCGCACGCCCACACTGTGTGTGCGTGCTTCTGTGTATTGTTCACGTTGCACCCGTGCATGTGTGTGTGTGCTCCTGTGTGTTCTTTGCATTTGCGTGCACCCATGCTGTGTGAGTGCGTGCACACGGCATCAGCCAGATAGCGCGCTGGTTCAACGATTCAGGGATGCAGGGGAGAGAACTGATGGGCACCGCCACCGTGCACCCGTCAAGGTGGTGGAGGACCCCTGAGAGTACTGATAACCACCTGAGCCAGATGAGGATAAAATTTGAGAATTTTTCTGAAAATCCCTCAGGACTGTGAGTTGACTGTGAGGATAAAAATTGATTGGCTTTAACCAAAATGTCTGAGTAACCTATGAGGATAAAAATTTTCAATCCGCGCAAAGGAAGAGGTGAGTGAGGATAAAATTTGGCTGGACAGGGAGTTGAACATCCAACCTACACATATGTATGCTGACGCTCACCCTCTAAGCCATTGCACTAACTTAGAGATATACTTTGGTAATGATAGAATCCCAATGCCATATATGTGTGATGCTTGCAAGTAAAACAGAAGCTATTCACGATGCTATCAAGTCTTTGAAAGGGCGGAAGAAAGCGGAGACAATGGCTGACGACAGTGATTGATACATAGTTATCTTCAGTATACACTGTGCTGAGCTACAATACATAGCTCTCATTGCATCGTTCAATGGATTTTCCATCCTCAACATCTGTTTTTGACCAAAAATTAGCACAAACAAATTTTTATATACCTGAGGTTGACATGAGGATAAAAATCCTGTATCCCGGAGGGAAAAAAAATCTAGGACCAGGAAAATGCATAAAGCCCAACGTGAGGATAAAAATTGGCCCTCAACAACGTCAGAGACCAGATGAGGATAAAAATTGGCGAATTTTCGGAAAAAACATGAGGATAAAAATCGCAGATTTTGGACATTTCCAGATCAGGCATTTACTGGGGAGCTTGCTCCCCTTTGTTCTGCTGGGGTCGAAATTCTTAATGGCATGTGATGTAGCGTACATTTACTTTTGTTTGGAAGAGAAGCTTTTGTCGCCCCGTGAGAAAAAGCAGCTGCGCTCAGCCGCACAGCATGAAGCAAGCTGCCAGCTGTTATGCGTGACCACAGCCACCGTCACAACCCCGTGCACGGCGCATGCATGGCGCATGCACGCGCTGTCCACATGGCATCCACGCACAAACAACGCGCAAAGCTCAACCTCGCTTTACCACCTTTCCCCTCCACTCTCAATTCCTTGCCTCTCTCACCAGTCTAAGCTTTACTGAGTGTCCAGGATCTGTCTGTAGGTGTCAAATATGAGTTTATGTGATGGTAATTATCTGAATAGCAATGTACTAATGCTCTAAATGCCAGTGCTATTCTGACTTTTTGTCTGATAATTTGGGATCTATTGCTGAGTTCTGATCTATACTACATTTGCCAAGGTAAAAGATAATCTGATATAATTTCAATAATGGCTAATTATATTCTAGCCAAAATGCCAAGGGATCCAACCATGTGGGCTGAATATTGGCCAGAAGAAATCAAGCAAGGAATCTCAACAATGAAATTTTGAGAAGAAATAGTACTGGGCCCTCTGGTATGTAAAAATAAGTTCTATCTATTATAGTCTAAAACATAATATCTAGGGTCTCAAAATGCTGTTGCTGGACCATCAAGAATTCCACTCAATGCAAGGCCACTCTCTCAAATTTTGGAAGAACCCATGCCATTACCAGGTTTCCAATTTTTCAATATTTAAGACATTGACTAAATCTTCAAATAGATAACTCTGCAAATAATGGACTTCACAATGCTGGTCAATCATCCACTCCCACTCACCATGTGAGGGAACCAAAGCAAAGTAAGTATACAAACTACCTTTACTTCTACATCTCTGATATAAAGAAAATATTGCAACTAGACACTCTTGTGCCACAGACACCACAATCGGGTGAGCGTAGACCCAGGTCTGTTATGACACCCACAACTCCTGCATCACCAGAACATCACAGAAGATGTGTTTCTCATGAAATAACCCCTCCTAATGTTCTTGCACTACAGCTAAATAATCCTGGTAATGATCAAGATGATGATTTTGATGATATGTACATGGATGATCCTGCTCCTGTGCAGCTATTTCAAAATGAAATTGCACAGATTGGAAATCCTGTACTAGATGTTTTTGCACAGGTTGAACCACATGCAGATGCTGTTCCTGCGGATCCAGAACTAAATAGAGTTCAGATTGCTGGTGCTCCACAGCAAAGAGAGGGTGGTTCACCTCAGGGATTAAATGGTCATATACCTGCACGTATAGTTGCAAATGTCAGACATAATGAAGCAAGGCCAGCAAGAATTCAACCACAAAGAGTAGTATGTGCTGCCAGAGAACCACATCCAAATCGCCCAAATCTATTATGGTGTACAAAACAAAGATACTTTGTTGCTGCTGATCAATTTGGTGATTTACAAACATGCCAAGCATGCCGCACAAGGCAAAATATAGCTGCAGCAGCTCGTCGTCAGCAAAGATTAGATTTACAAAATCAAGTTCAATTGGCTCAACAGTTAAATCCTGCTGATGCTCCAGAACCAAATATCGCCCAACCTCCTGTAGAGCCACAAAATCAAATTAATGATCCACTACAAGAGCTTGCTGTGACTGAACAAGAGTGCACACAATTGCAAATTGTCCGTCAAAAATTAATGGATATCAAAATGCAAGAATGTCAATTTTGCAACGAAAAATGGTTTGATCTCAATGTGCGTAATGGAAAATGTTCCAAGTGCTATAGAAACAACAAATTTCAATTATCTAATAATATGGATCCTGGATCCTTGCCTCAACAATTACCCGAACTAACACAAATGGAAGAAATGTTAATTGCACCTGTTCATGCACTTGTACAGCTCTGGCAAGTTAGAGGTGGTCAGTACAAATATAAAGGACATGTATGCAACTTTCCCAGAAACAATGCTACTCTACATGTAAAAGTTCCTTTGCTACCCGAATATTGTGATATCATAATTATGCGTCGGCAAGGACAGGATCCAGTAACAGATGCACAAATATTTCAAGATTTCCGTGTTAGAAGATATGTGCTTCAGCAATGGTTACAATACCTGGAAGTAAATCATCCAACATTCAGATCTTGTACTGTTCAAGTGGATTATAATTTGCTAAATGAATTACCTGTGGATGCTTCTGTACATGATCGAATCCAAACTATTGAAACTGACATTATGGACAATTTAGTACCTGAAAATGTTGGACCACAACAGGATAATGAGCCTGTTCCACCTGAAAATAATAATTCTGAACCACTGTTTTCACGTGCATTTGTTCCAAATGTTAATCTTGGAATTACTGAAATCCAACATTTAGAAATGGCTGCTGGTGGGGGAGATTTGCCAATAATTCTCACAATGCCAGAAATACATGGAACTTCTATAAATGAAAATTTGGGTGAAGCTATTGCAATTAATGCTTTTTCTTCTTTGTTTCCAAATGGAAAAGCAGATTTTACTGCACTCCATGAAATTCCTATTTGAATGGAAGAATGGGCCGCACACTTATTAAAGTATAAAGATGGAAGATTTGCTAGACATCCTCGATTCAGTTACTGGGTATTAAACACAATCATGAGAAAAATGTCTAAAAAAGCCAGTTCATGGTATTTGACTACCCATAAGGATGACAGAAGATTAACAGTAGAGGACATCTGTGAAATGATCAATACCAGAGATGGTGCTGGTCTAGCTCAAAGACTTTCCCATGCAGGCGATAAACTTCCTGGATCTAAGCCTTTTTGGAAAAAAGCCCAAAATGATCTATTAGCTCAAATTAGATCACCTCAGTGCTTATCTCCACATGTATTCTTTACAGCTTCTTCTGCTGATGTACAATGGCCTGATATGCATCAACATATGCCATCATATATACCAAATCAACCTGAGGATGCACGTTCATATAGAACCAGAATGAAAGACTTGAATGAAAATCCTGCTATTGCTGGATATTACTTTCAAAAAAGGTGGAATGTCTTTTTTGAACACTATGTCAAGCCAATATTAAAAGTCAAAGACTACTGGTGGAGATATGAATGGCAGCACAGAGGCAGTAGTCATATTCATGGATTCTTGTGGATTGAAAATGCACCACAAATTGAAAGTCTCAATACCACAAATCCTGATCATCTTCAAAGATTTATAACTTTCTGGGATAAATTGGTATCAACATGGCATCCCAATAAAGATGCTCCACCTGCAGCAATTCATCCATCTGCTCAACTTTTCAATACCTTAGAAGATACAAAACAAGAACTTGCAGAAATGTTAAATTGATTCCAAAGACATAGAAACTGTCAACCTGGGTACTGTGAAAGAAGAAATAAAGAAACTAAAGAAGTCTTCTGCCGATTTGGTTTTCCAAAACAGTGTAGAGATGAATCAGCATTTGCTCGTGAGCCTGGACGTGACTTTGCAGAATTTCAATTAAAACGGAATGATCCTATTTTAAATCCATTTAATACTGGGATCATTCTTGGATGGAGAGCTAATATGGATTTCCATCCAGTAATCAATGAAGAGTCAGTGGTGAAATATGCTGCAAAATATGCTAGTAAAGGAGAAACAACTTCTTCTACATATGAACAAACACTGATAAATGCTATGTCACAGCTTAAAGATACTGATGCTGCTGGAATTGCATATCAAAAAATGCTATCAATGTTTACAGCAGAAAGAGATATTTCTGGACAAGAAACATGTCATATACTATTAGACTGCAAACTAGTACAGAGTTCCAGAATTATTTGCAGTTTCAAACTCTCACCTGAAGACTCTGAAGTCATTAATTTTGAGCAAAATGTAACTGTAAAAACTGGTCTACTAGAAAAATACCAAAAAAGACCATTTCATGGCCCACATGGTATTCAATATATTACTTTGTTGGAATTTTTACTTTACTGGGATGTTAAGACAAAAAATAAATATGTAAAAAGAGGATTACGTGGTGCAATGGCCTATGCAATTAATATTTGGCCCAGATTTAAAGCTGATATTGAAGATGAAGATGAATATGAAAATTATTGCTATTCCAAAATGCTATTGCATCACCCTTTTAGACATGTCAATGAATTGTTAGATGGTCACAATTCATGGAAAAATGCATATATGGCTAATTGTGTAAATGCACACCATATGCATGTTGATGACACTTTGCCTAGACCAAACAATATTCCTGATTCTGACTCTGACTCTGAGTCAGAAAATGAAGACATAGAAAATGAAAATGAAAATGATGATATTATAAGAGCAGAATGGATGCAAGAAGCTGGGAGGCATCCAAATCAAAATGTTGAATCTACAATTGACAATTTGGGATCTAGAGATATGGATCTTGAATATGATTGGCATGCAAATTCACCAGATGATATGGAAGTTATCAAAACTGCCTCACTTTGGCTTAATGTCCAAATCAAAGAATCACCCAATGATGAAATGCAAATCTTGCCAGATGTCAATTATGCTAATTTAAAGGGTGAACAGCGATTAGTTTTTTTGCAAGTTATGGCCTACTTCAAAAAAATAAAATATTTCCCATATGATGCTACAGTGGAACCATTTCACATAAATGTAGATGGCACTGCTGGTACTGGAAAATCATTTCTTATATGGGCTATATCCAAAGCATTGCATGATCTATATGCTGATGAAATGGATGGAAAAGATCCTGTTGTAAGATTAGCACCAACTGGTGTTTCTGCATTTGGAATCAGAGGCTGGACAATTAATTTTGGGCTGTCTATACCAGTTAAAGAAGGAAAGGAATTTTATCCATTAGAAAAACAAAGACTACAAAGACATCAAACAAGATGGAAACATACAAAATTAGTAATTTTGGATGAGAAATCAATGGTAGGAAGAGTTCAAATGGGTCGATGTGACAGGCGTTTAAAACAAGTTGTTCCTACCAAGTCCAATGAAATTTTTGGTGGAATACCTGCAATTATACTAGGAGATTTTGCACAGTTACCCCCAATTGGTGATACACCCCTGTATTCCACAAAGTCCAATAGAAGAAAGCCCTCACTCACAGCCCAAGGTCAGAATGCTTATCAAGCATTTGACCAATCTATTACTTTAACACACATTTTCCACCAAGAAGGTGATAACCCTGAGCAAGTTGGTTTCCAGGATGCTCTATTGAGATTACAAACATACTCTACATCTGAAGCAGATTATCAACTGTTTGAAACCAGATTTTGGAATAATATATCTGTAGAAGAACATGAAATATTTAAATCTGTGATACACCTTCTGCCAACCAGACAACTAGTGACTGAATGCAATACAAATCAGTTATCTTTGCTAGGAAAACCTGTTATCAAATGTCAAGCAAAGCATAACTGCCCTGCAGCTAAAAAAGCAACTGATGATGAGGCCGATGGCTTGGAAGTAAGTATTTTACTTGCAGAAGGTGCAAGAGTGATGATCACACGGAATTTATGGACATCAAAAGGTAATTACCTGATTCTTTTTTAAAAAAATTCTTGCTCAATTTGTTGTTACACAATGTAGGACTTGTGAATGGTGCTCAAGGAACTGTTAAAAAAATATGGTTCCATGGACGTGATAATCCAAGAGAGCACTTACCTGCTGTAGTGTTTGTTCAATGTGATGGATATTCTGGTCCAGAAATTCCAGGTTGGCCTCACATAGAACCTTCTTGGGTTCCAATTGTACCTGTCACTGCACGATGGGATGACAAATCAGGAAAGTCTTTGTCTAGAACCCAGCTGCCTTTGGCATTGGCCTGGGCAATAACAATTCATAAAAGTCAAGGATTAACTCTGCAAAAGGCAGTTGTTGAATTGGGTTCATTAGACTTTTCACCAGGACTTTCTTTTGTTGCAATTTCACGCGTAAAAAGTTTGGGAGGACTTGCTTTTAAATCAGCTTTTCCACATTCAAGATTGCATAAACCTACTTTAACAGAATCAATGCAAATGTTGGCGACTGATTTGCTATGCCGAAATGAGTTAGGATTCACTCTAAATACTTATGGCATGGACATGGAAGAATATGTATTTAATGAGTAGTTGTATATTTCAATATTGTATGTAATTCAGTATTTACAAAAACTATACATGCTGTTCAAACTGTGGTAATATAATATATATATACATTAGAACTTGGATCAAGCAAGCTCCCCATCAGGCCGCTCCCACCCTAAGGAGCGGCAATTACGTTCTCAGTACTCTCAGGGGTCCTGGTGGCGGACCTCGGTGGGCAACAGCGGGCGGCATCGCGGCTGGTTCGCCGCGTGCCTGGTCGCCACGCTGTGACGGCACGGGTCCCGACCGTCTTTTCGAGCGTCCGAAACTATACGTCTCATTCATGCAGGCTGGCGCATGTTTCCAACGAAATCAGAAAAGTGACTCTTGTGTATCATACATTTGGCAGTGTATATCACAAAGTTTGGATGTCCGACAGAACTATAGGCAATGCTCAGAGTAAAAATGTAGCAATTGGTGACAACGTTGGAGGTGCACCCATAAGGATAAGCACTAGTAAATGAAGGTGGAGTGTCATATATATCTGCATGATACTAGGTAATAAAGAAAATAAGTACGGGGAATGCAGGTTGGCAACAAAGCAACAGCATAAGGGTATACTCAAAGGAAAATGGGTGGACTGTAAAAGCAGAGATGACGACCAGCGCAGATAGCATATTCAACTTTCTTGTCCACGAATCATTGGCCCAAACTGTCATATTTAGCATGGAAGGGCGACATGGCGCCATGTTTTTGGCCTACATTACCATACGGGTTTGTTGAGCCGCCATATGGATCTGTACCGCTGGAAAAGTTTGTACGAGAACGCTTGAGGATGTCCGCAGCGACATCGGCGCCATATTGTTCCGCAAGTTGGCTAGATTACGTGGATAAGTTGGATATGCAATGGTATGAAGTGTAAGCCGCTCACTTGGCATAATTTTCCATAATGACTGCCATAGTTCCTAGATTGAGACGATACGCTTCTGGCATTAAGCCTTTTCCGAAGCGATATGTGATGTGATTGCTGCACAGCAGCCCTGCAATCATGACCGCTAGCTGAAGAGGGACGAGGGCAAAGACAACTGTGAAAAATCGCTTCAAAACAAGACGCTGGAAAGTGAGGTATGGGAGTTTGCAACCGGGTAAAACACTTCTCGAGTAGCACGTCTGGGAGATAGTGGCCTCGACGAAAGGCGAGAAGTACCCGCAGCATTTGAGCTCCCCTTGGACAGTCATCCGGTCTTCTGCACTAAAGTTGCGGCTCCACTGAGCGTTAATCTTGCCCTCCAGATTCAGCCTGCGGCGCCGGTAGGTGATATAGCCTGGTACAACGAGGAATGCAAAGGTGATCCATGTCAGGAAGGTGTATACGGCCAGGAACGAACGATTGTTGAGAAGGATGCCAGCCCAACCGATGAGCGAGGTTAAAATGCCGATGCAGGCGGCAATGGTGGACAGAACAAGCTCTGGTCGATTGGCGATGCGAATGACGTTGCTGTGCGGAAAGACGTCGAACCAGGTGAGAAGGCAGACAACGAGGCCCCCGAGAGAGTACAGAGTCAGCTTATGGGGAGTCAGTGTCCTGAAGACAGGATGAGAGATATGACACGCACGCATGTGTTGGTGGCAAAAAGAATCCACTTGAACTTGTTCCAGCGCAGCCTTTTGCTGGGCATCCTGGCCTCACCGCTTTTGAAAGCGTCGGAGCCGCCACCACGTTTCGGGACGTTCATATTGTCGATGGCGCTCTTCTTGGACTTTCTGTTGCGGGCGCCGGCGCCCATTGGGCTCATAGGAGATGACGAGAACTTGGTGGGAAGATAGTTAACGCTGAGGGAGAGATTGTTGGCAGAAGAGACGGCCGAACTGAGGGAGAGGTTGTCGCGGGAGCCAGTGGATGCGCCGTTTGCGAAAGGAGGGGCGGGGGGGTTGAGCAGGCCGCCATAGTCCGAGGAAGATGAATTGTTCATGTCGGCGAGGATGTGACGAGTGGAACCCGCAGCTGAGTACGCGGAGCCAGCGACGGACGCACGACGCGACGAGCGGCTGAGGCGGAGTTAGAAGAGGCGGAGGTGGGTAGGGTGTGACTTACGGTGAATCCATCTACCGAAGGCGATGCAAGCAAAGGAGTGTTGATAGTTTGTGAAGAGAGGGGCGGTTGCGTAAGAAACGATGTGGATCGAATTTGCCATGGGAAAACCTACCAAATGGGGGCTGTCGGCGCGCTCAATCTGCTGGCCGTTCGAGTCGAGGTATGTCGACCAGACGCGCTGCATGGCACGGCGATGGTGAGGGCACACGGAAGAGAAGGATTGAGGTATGTTTGTTCTGCTCACATGCGCATTCATCCGCCCTAACAACCCCCGTCCTCAAAGCTTCCGTTCCAGCGATCACCCGCCCAATGCCACAGGCCTCCCATCACCGGAGGGTATTATTTATAGCCCATCCTTTACTTCGAACTTCGACCACCAATCATGGGACCAGAAGAACTCCCTCATTCACGTTTAAAGAATGTCCCCCTGCACTCTCTATCCAGTTCACCTTCGCTCCAATGCTCGCACAGGCACTATCTCTCCTCGCTCTCCCGCTATTTGCTGTGCATGCTACCATTCTCGGACAAGACGCCGTTTCGACTGTAGACAGCACTACCTACGATTTTGTTATCATCGGAGGCGAGTCCCGTCGCACGCCTACGAATTCTTTCTAACAGCCCCACAGGTGGTACAGCCGGCAACGTCGTCGCAAATAGGTTGACCGAGAACCCAGAGTTCAATGTTCTGCTCATTGAAGCTGGTCCATCGTATGTGCTATGCACTCCTTGTCCGTTTTTTGTGACCGCTATTCCACAGAAATGCTGGCGTTCTCGAGATTCAGATACCTTTCCTCTGCACTCATACGACTCCTCAAACACCGTGGGATTGGAATTACACCACCATACCGCAGCCTGGACTCAATGGAGCCGCAATCGCATACCCTCGTGGACACGTACTGGGTGGAAGTAGCTCTGTCAGTACGTACCCATCTCTTGTCCTTGCCTTGCCATTGAATCTCTCCCAGACTGTCTGGTATACACGCGCGGCTCTCGTGCCGACTTCGATCGATATGCGGCCCATACTGGCGATGATGGATGGTCATGGAACAATATGCTCCCTTATTTCAAAAAGAGTGAGCGCTTTACTCGGCCCTCTGATCGACACAACACGAGCGGCCAGTTCGATCCAACGGTACATGGCTTTGCGGGACTGCTTTCTGTCAGCTTGCCTGGGACCGCCACAGGGATAGACCATTTATTCTCTGCCGCAATAGACGAACTAGGCGGCGATTTTGCGTTCACGACTGACACGAATACCGGCAATCCACTAGGATTTGGTGAGCATACTTGCGGATATGCTATCGAGCCTTTCTTGATCCTCGCCCATTTAGGCTGGTCACAGGCGGTCATCGACGGTCCTACAGCAAGCCGTAGCTCGTCGTCCACTGGATATCTTGCGTCGGAATTTCTATCGCGACCCAATCTACACGTATTGCTTAACACTCAAGTCTCACGGATCTTTGGCGGAACCCATCATAATTCCTCTAAACAGCCGCCGGATATTCGGAGTGTTGAATATCGCTTGAATAAAAAAGGTATGATTCTACCTTGTACCTTCAGACTGCAATAGTTGAAGACCTTCTTTTTGCTCTGCCTGTCAGGTCCATTGTTCTCAGTCGAAGCGCGAAAGGAAATTATTCTCTCTGCCGGGTCCATAAATACACCCCAGATTCTTTTCAATTCAGGAATAGGTGACAATGCTACATTGCAAAGCATGGGGATTGCTCCGGTCATTGATTTGCCTGCTGTTGGGAAGAACTTATCCGATCACCCAATTATCACACTCTCCTGGCAGGTCAATTCTTCAACAACCTATGACAACTTCAATCGGAACGCTACCATTCTAAATGCCGAAATCATCAAATGGCAGACAACCCGTGAAGGTCCTCTTGCTAATGGGATTGCACAGCATATTGGATTTGTCAGAGTCCCCGACAACAGTTCTGTCTTCACAAACACCATAAACCCCGCGTCTGGTCCAAATTCGCCTCACTTTGAAATTTTTGTCTCCGTAAGTTATTTTGCAGGTATATAGTAGCAAGTGATACTCGATTTTGACATCTTATACGTTAACAGAACTTTCTCTTGGGCGATACACCCCCAGAGGGCTCGTATCTCTCCATATCTGCAATCATGCTTACGCCCGGCTCGAGTTCGCGAGGTTCTGTTTCTCTCAATGCCTCTTTCCTCGGCTCTCAGCCGGATCCCTTTCAAGTGCCAATCATAGATGCGGGTCTACTCCTCTCTGAAACGGATGTACCTTTGATGCGTGAGGCGGTTAGAACCATCCTGCGTCTCGCGTCTGCGCCAGCATGGAGCGACTACATAGTATCACCAGCAAATCCTTCACAACCCTCTCATCCAGCGAGCGATGCCGAGATTGACTCCTACATCCGAGAAAATTCGCGTTCTGCGTACCATGTGGTCGGTACGGCATCTATGTCTCCCAAAGGTGGGAAAGAGGGATCTACAGATCCTGACCTGACATTGAAGGGATTAAGTGAGGTTAGAATCGTCGATGCTAGCGTACTGGTACGACTTGGTAATCACACTCGATCTGTCTCTTTACTTATTTCCTACTTCTGCAGCCGTTCGTTCCAGCTGGGCATACCCAAGCGACTGTGTACGCGCTTGCAGAGCGTGCCGCAGATCTCATTAAAGACGCTAACTGAAATCCGTAATTTGTCATGTCAAGAGAGTCAGCCGTTTTCAAAGTTTCCCGTACTCACGCTGGGTACTTTTTCAATCCGTATTATGCCGCTTCCCTTGTCCTTGCTGCTTATAGCATAGGTGTTTGCCACTCTAAAGCAAGTTTCACGGTGTGTAAAGGCGAACAAGAAACATGTAAACAATGTCATGCAGCCGGGAACTGAACATGGCATAATGAGCGGATAGAGAAAGAAACAACAATGAAGTTGCACTATATAAAGTGAGGCCACTCCCTACTATTCAGTTTCCACCGGCGCTTCCGAACTCGACAGACATAAAACTCCATGCAAAGATCTTTTGAGATTAGTACTGGGTCCATATCTACATGGAATTGTCATTCAGAATATATACTAACCTAAACTGAGAGTAAATTTATTGTAACTGAAAATATCAAATCTTGAGCGGCTCAATAAACAAATTGACAGGGTTCAGTTCAATGTTAGCCTAATTCTTGACCAACTTTTGAATTTCTCTGACAATATCGCGCGCATCATTCAATTCTCCGATATCACTTCCGAGTCGCCCCGCAGACGCATGACCGATAGAGATTGGTGCCGTTTCGAGAGGTTTACAGGCTCCCTTGCCGTCCAAATCGGCCTCTAATCTATTCACGCGTCGACGTAGTTCAGACACAATGAGTTTAGATGTCGTCAGGTCTACAAGAGCGCTGGTGAGAGAGTCCGTCCGCTCTTTTAGCTGTGCTTCAAGGTGGGTCGTAAGCTGGAGGGCGTGAACTAGGTCAGATGGGACTGTAGGTATTGTTTGTGTTTCGCGATTTTGATAACATGGGGGGTCGCCCTCGCGCAGTCCGTCCTTCGAAGACGCTCGAGTAACAGACGAAGTCCGCTCTAATAACGTGGGTATGGATATATCCAGTAAACGCTCGTCTACTGCAGGAGCCGGCTTTATCAACGATTCGAGTACCAGAAAGAAAGGTAAACTGACGAGAAGCAGTAGGTGAGATGCTTATGTTGTTCACTCTCGGAAGAAGCCGTGCGATATCTAGCGTGTCGTCTGGTAAAGCGCCAGCTGTCGGTGCCCATATTCCTACAATGTCTTAATGAATTTAGATAATACTGACCATTACTTGGATGCCGCCAACCTGACTTCCTACTTTGAGAACCTAGTCGTGAGTGCAAGCCGATTTGATGTTCGAAAGGCGATACGGGAGTGGATTGCACTGATATGCTATCCTCTAATTGTATCTGAGGTAAGGAATACCCGTCGTCATGGCAGTGCTGGTCGACCATCAGGGACGACGAACGACTGAGGTCGCGGCGAGAATTTATCGCATTAGAACCAGACGATGATGGAGAACCTTGCTTTAAATCCGAATTACCCCCAACATCTGGCAGCCAGGTGGGGAGGATGTCCTTCCCAAAGCTATCGCGACGCGCCAAAGGTCGACGAAATAAGCCCATTTTCGCATCTTCAACAACTTCGAACAGACCATCCGAGATGGGGCCCCACCGACGAAGAAACCAGTTCATCATAGTCTCGCCATCATTTCGTCTGTGAATATCATTGGACCCAACGTCACGGAATGACTCTCCTCCAAAGAGTCGTCCGCCGAACATCCTCGACAAATCGGAAACGCCAACACCATTTTCATCGCGTACAAGAGCAGCTTGACTGAAAAATGCCAATAGATAAATAAGAAGGGAGAAATTTGGCGATGGGAGGAGTTGCAAGATTAATTGGGCGACAAGAATGTGTGTCGATTCGGTAGGACTTGTGTATGTCTTTGCAAGCGGGATGTGTGAGAGACGTGGCCCAAATGAATCTTGCCGCTGCATAGTTTCTGCATCTTCGTTATCCAATCCGCACCAATACCATACGGGGTGGAAAAACATGAGAGGAAGTATTGGCTCAGGAAGGGAGGAAAGATATGTAGTCAGAAGCGCGCAAATATCTGGCGTTGACTCCAAATTAAGCGTAGTATTTGAGCCAAATCCGGCGTTTGGAACGTGTGCGTAACTGGACGAATGCCGAAAATGGATGACTCCTTTGTTCGGTTGATCCTCTGAATCATATATGTCAATGAGTTCACGGAGGCGGGTGCAATTCGGGAGTGTTCTGAATAAATTGGGCTGGTAGATGCCTATGATAACTAGTGTTAGATCTCTCATAGAAATATGTCACGATAGCCTCCAAACATTACCAGTTCTATAAAGCTCTTCTACTGTATTCACAACGATAATAGGCAACTCGTGTTCCCTTCCAGCTAGTACCATCGGGATGGAAGAGTAGATAGAAGCTTTCCTAATCGGTTCACCAAGGACGGCTGAAACAATCATGTAAGTAGATGACAATTTGGTGGAATAAGTCACGCACTTAAAAAATCCTTCCTCCCGGGAACGTCAAGAATACCCTGTTTGATTAATTTCACTCTCGTCCTGTCTCGATCGTCGAAATCAACTTGGTCGAGCTGATGCATGGCCAGTAGTTCGTGAGTGTTCAAATATTTTCTAACGATGATTTCGGAACCAAGAATGCTTTCGATCGAAGAGAGTATCAGGCGTGGGTCTGGCTTTCGGGATGAAGCAGGAAGGGGTTCGCCTAATACGGGTACTTTGTCATTGGCAAAAATAGGTGACCTCTTGAGTGTCGATTCAATGGTACCATTTCTTCTCCTCGTAATACTTCGAGTCACTCGAGAATTCATTGTGGGAGGGTTAACAAAGCCAGTGTCCTGCATATTAGCGATATCCATCGGCGTTTGAGTGTCAAGGACTGGCATTTGATTCCGCGAAGGCATTGATAAAAATCGCGGGCGTAGTATAGATTCGGAGACATCGTTCGTCTTAGACAGCAAGTGGTACGCAGTCTTTTTCAGCGATCCAAACGCACTAACTTTCTCGTTTCTAGTAGCTCCATCTTTCGTCCAGCATGATTGGGGGGTATCTCCCATTGTTTGAGTGCTTGGGCGAGAGATTGATGGTATGCCTGTTTGGCGATGAATTCTTGGGTTTCGAGGAGAAGGATCGTCAGAAAGAGGATTGGCTGAGGGTTTGAGGTCCATTTTATCGATGGTATTGACAGAGAAGTGACGATTGTCGAGAAAGGAGAAAAAATGGATTCCCAGAGACACAGGGCCCATTTTGAAAGAAACCGTCAGGACAAAGAGTTAGCGTTCAATGCATTGTTATTCGGAATTCCTGGTAATACTCCGAGTGTCGTGAATATTCCATCAGAGAAATGCGCGAAATGCATGAGTAGAGTCAGTTTCTGAGATACTTAACTTTCAATATCTGAAGTCTAAGGAAAAAGTGTCTCATAGAGCTCAACCTCACCGATTCCTGTGCTTGCTTAACTTGAAGGGTCGCAAAGAAAAAGTACTCGGAGTTATTGAAGAGTCATTGGAACACTGGCAAAGGGATCAACTTGAACGCAGGACAGAGGCAGGACGGAACCGTTTCGTACAGGCTCAGCAACTGTAACAGCCAAACACGTGATCAGTCGCCTCGCATACTTGACAGACACTTGACAATGTAGACCGGAGACCGTTCTCTCATGAGCAAAGCTCGATGGAGAGAACGGTATATCTGAGTTTGAATCCCTGTAGCGCGCATTT
>JAEKIV010000684.1:9373-34194 GCA_016801325.1 Hypholoma fasciculare
TTTACATGTTCACTTTCATTGTGCAAATATAATATTTCTCCTGCTTGAATCATTCACAGAACGTGAGCCAATCTTAACTTATAGGCTCATCGCGGACTAGCCTACGCCAGCCACGCGTTCGGGATATCCCGCTGTGCACCCCTCGCCTCCTGCCGGCTCGTCCGCCGTCATCGCCGCCCACGCTCTACCCCGCGCATATTCCCCTCCCCCCGCTTCCGCCACTCACAGGCCCCCACCCCACCGCCCCGCGCCGCTCACGCCAAACCCAGCGCTTCCCTTCTTCGGCGTGTCCCATTAGCACGTCTGTGGGCTGCGCCTGCCTCTGAGTTCAGGTTGACTTCCCGCTCGCGATTCACGAACGACGACGCGCCGTGCTCCGTGCAATAACCAACTCGCGCCCATGTGACATCTCCGAGCTGGTTGTACTTAGACGGCCATCGCACGCCCGCCGCATATATATGCACTGTGCACACTAGCCTGCGCTACCCCTGCCCTTTCCTCCCCGCCTGCGAGCGTACCCTCGTCATTGGTGCCAGCCACGCGCGCCTCTCCGTACGGCAAGACCATACACGGTGACGGGTCTTCGCTAGCTATGCCGCACACCTACAAAATCATCAACGGATCGACGACGACGACGTGGAGGAGGCGTACGGACGTGGATGCGTCTTCGGCACATGATATGTGTAAGGACAAAAAGACGTTGAGGCGCAGGACTACAAGGAAGAGCGCAAGCTGCGCTACGAGAACGTGGATATTCGATGAACGAGAACGCGCGTCCGCCCGCCCGCCCCTAGACGGATGCACCAAGACCACCTAACCCGCTGCCCCGCCTGCGCGTGCAGCCGTGCCATCGGATCCACCTACACGCGTCGCCATACTGCAAGGCCACGCACGACAACCACCCCAATAACGATGACGACCCAATAACGGCGTCCCACCCGATACCCACATTCTCCCCAGCCACACACACACACCTCTCTCCCCCACTCGCCAGCGCGCTGCGCTCTCCAGAGTCCACACACACACCCGTCCCGCCGGTGCCGGTGTGTCGTCGTCTCCCGTCTCTGCTGTCGTCTCCCATCCCTGCGCCGTCGTCTGCCGTCTCTGCGTCGCCTCCCATCCCAGTGTGATAATGACCCGTCTCCCAGTACCACTTCGGTCGCCACACCATACACGATCTATGATACCGCACCTTCCCCCCTCAATGCTCTATTGTCTGTCCTGTCTGCTCCCCCCCCCTCGCTTCTCCGTGCTGCCTCCGCCTCGCGCTCTGCTGTCCGTCCGCTCTCCTCTCTTTCCTCCATGCTAAAAATGATTTTTTCAGAGGTAACACGCACGTTCGCTGCGCCCCAGGAGCCCGCAGCCACGTAAACCGCACAGCCAACGCCTCCCCATCCCTCCTTGGGGCCGCCGCTCTCGAGTTCTCCAGTCTTTCTAGTCGAGTTGCGCACCGGCGCGGCGCGGCGTCGGGATGCTGCATGCTCGCGTGTGTAGAGGCGACGACGCTCGCGATCCCGCACACGAATACCAAGCCCGACCGTGCGGACACGCTGCATGGTGAGCGATGGTCATGGAATGCCTGCGTGGTGATCCTGCGTCGATGCTCTCAGTGCGTGCATCCTCGCGCCGCGCCTGTACGTACGTGCTTCTCCGGCAAATCTCACTGGCAGGGTACTTGTCGTGTCATTGAGCATCGACATAATCGCATATCTGGGCACACCACACCACACGAGCGAGCGCGCGCGCGCGCTCACATCTCACTCTCTCTTCTGCACTTGGTGTCTGTGTATAAATGTACCTGTCCGTGTATAAACGCACCTATTTGTGATGGTCAGCGACGTCCGTCTCGCAAAGCTAGGTTCCCCCCCTCCCGCATGCAGGCGCGCTTGCCTTCGAGTCTCTGGACTGAATGGCACGCAAATTAGATGATTGCGTTGTATGTCAACTGAGTGCAGTCGAACCGCAGATTATAATGTTCCCTATAACGATGATATGTGCTGTTGTAAAACATTGTGGTTACTTGTACTCGGCGCGTTAGTTCAATATATCTCTAAATAATCCAAAAGGCGCAGGGCAGTCATGCAACAGTCGGAAAGACTTGCGTACAGCGACATCAAGGTGCGCTTTAAGTAAAACGTGCAATGGGATTATGGGCACCTGCGAATGTAATTGGTAGTGTCCTGGAGTGTTAATACTAATAGCAAGCCGCGAATCACGACCCAAAATTTATTAAATATTAAATAAAAAATAGTATGCGCAATAAAAGAGGTGTCCAGGCTTTACTAAGCCTGGACTGCCACTGTACGCGGCCCTCTTTCGAGATCTCTATCGAATATACATCTCACAAAATACCTCAATAGTCCCAGGATCAGAAATAATATTGCCCAATATAACGCAGATCTGCTCTCTGCTGCACCACCTCCCGCGGTCCCCGCGCTTCGAATCAGCGACCATCTCCCTCTCGCCGTGCAACGCGAACTTTCGAGATGGTTCGGCTTGATATTGAAATTGTTCTCCACAACGTCGAGCCTTTCCTATCTCTATCTTCACGAAAAGAATGTATTGAATAGGCTTCTTCACGAGCACGAGAAAAAACGGTCCTGTGTACAATTTATGTAAGTGAATAGAATGCTCGGCCCGAGTGTATTACTTACTTCCCTAATCCAAATGCGAAGCTTTCTGAAGGGCGGATTGCTTGCGGCGAAAGACAAGAATATCTGCGAATTGAAAGCTCCAAAAACTCGTCGTCTAAACAATAAATATCAAGTCCTAAAATCGGATGTGAGTGCATCATGAATCAATTGGATATAATTATATGAAGCTGTGGTGTATGTATGACATTGAGGTTGTCGTCAAGTACTCGTCATGAGCGGTGGGGCACCCTTCTTGAGCTCCTCTCACGACTCCGTATGCTGTATGTAACACTGGGGAGATGGGAAACAGCAAGTATTTGATATGGCTAGCTTGTGGCTAGCGAGTCGAAAATCCATAATTTGGATGTGGTCATATTCAGGGGAGTTCTACTTACCTGCCTCGGAAGGTGCTTCCTGATAATGAAATCGGTAACACGCTGTCAACACACTCAGCCCTTCGACGCCGCGGCCTTTTAGCTGAGGGCACTGGCCATGCCCAATTCTTAGGGTCAGGTACAGGCGGTGCAATAGGTCCCAGTGAATCTGGATCAAAATAAGTGGGCAAAGGATACTGGCAAGAGAAAATATTCGTGCGTACTCCGAATTTGTTCCGTTTGCGCCACCGTCTGAACAAAAATATCCCCACTCCGGCGTGCACGAGGGACAAGACAATTACCATCATGAAGACGATGCGTCCTGACAATCTTTTCTCGTAAGATAGGAGAAAACAGCTGCGGGCAAAGCGCAAAGCGGCCTAAAGCGACGGTCTAGAAGCCCAGCTAGGTAGACGTTTATAAACCATTGGCACTGCCCGCAGGGACACAGGAGTTATTGAAGTCGCATATGACCAGAGGGCCTGGGAGATATTTGCACGGCGTCGAATCAGAAGGTTTCAAGAATTTGACGTTGCCCGAAGGCCGCTGAAAAACTAGCAGAATCGCTACCTCAAAGTGGCATGCGACATCGACGCGACAGCAGCGTGCACACCCGAATTCTGCAGGGTTCCTGTATTTCTGAAGACTTCAGTTTGGTCACATGCATTGTATATGCTTTGAATAGCCTCCTGTGAGCAGCTTGCGCGTCGTTCCATAGCCGTGCCCGGGCACATAAATAAGACGGAGGTAAAGAGGTGCCAAGCGACCTATCTCGGATTCGCGGAAGCAAACCAATTACCGAGGGCATATCACGTGCACTCCTCCCTTACTCCCTCTCACCTCACCCCAACTTCGCTCTGCTTGTTCCTCTTCATCTCTGACTAGTTCTGTCCTTCTCCATCATCCCTCATGGCGACGTCCAAGTTACCAGTCCTCGCGCTCCCGCATCCGCTCATTCTGCTGCCAGCATCTCGTTTCACAATGCCTGTCTCGAAAGAGATAGGAGAGATGCTGCTTTCGCTCATAGAGGAATCAGAGGCACTACCCATTGTGGCTGCAATCCCAATCACGAACTCGACTGCGTCCCCAAACGTCGAGCCTACGCTGTCGGAGTGGGGCACCGCAGCACGGGTGTTGCGTCTGGTCAAACCACCCGCGCGGAACCCCAGGCAGCCATATCTGGTCTCTCTGCACGGTCTCACACGGGTCCGCCTCATCCATATGTCAAAGAAGAAGCTTACTAGCGAGGACTTACTGCAGTTGCCTACGCAAGATGTTGAATATCCCCCAAACGAGAAAGTGCCGTCACCGGAGACGGTTGAGAAGTTTAAGCAGACTGCGCTGCGCCTCCTCGATCGCCTGGCCAAGGACTCCGTGCAGCAGAGCCGCAAAGAGGGATATAACAAGATAGCGAGCATGCTAAACGAGATTGCTGACGCCCGGACGCCTTGGATGACGGACGTTCTCATCGGGAGTGTTAACGGCGAATACAATGATAAACTTGGTGGGTGTTCCTTGAACCTTCCACATGAGCGTGTGTGACGCATTGCGCCACACCCTCGTTCCCTTTTTCACCCACGAAAGTCCCCTTTTCGCAGCCTCTTCATAGGGGTGCAGCCCAGCAATCCAATTCATCCCTTCACCGAATATTCTAGCACGTCTAGCTTGACATTGTCCCCGCGCTTGTGATTTACAAATTCCCGTATTTCTAATTATAGAACTGACGCGATTTCCTCCATTCAGCTATCCTCGGTACCCCAGATGCAGAAGCCCGTTTACAACTTGCAGCTGAGGTATTCATCAAGCAAGCATCGATCTCCGAGGTCTCCAAGAAGATCGCCACCGCCGTCGATGAAAGTCTCTCAAAGCAGCAGAAGGAATTTTTCCTTCGCCAGCAGCTCGCCGCTATTCAACGCGAGTTACATGTCCTTCAGCGCTCGAATGGAGGGGCATCGCCACAGGGTAGCACTCCTACAAGCGAGTCAGGCTCAAGCGAGCTGGACGACGATGAGCAGCATGAAGCTGACGACATGGCTGAGCTGAAGAAGAAGATCGAGGCGATGGAGCCTGGGTCCGAGGAGCGGAAGATGGGCGTGCGCGAGTGGAGGCGATTGAAGCGGATACCCGCCGGGAGCGTCGAGAACGGCGTTATCCGTTCTTACGTGAGTCGTATTCCAGTGATATCTCATGACAGAGTCTCAAGCAAGATATATAGCTTGAATGGCTCACGAGCGTCCCATGGCCCAACTCGGTTTCCCCACCCACGGATGATGCCGGGCTTCCGCACTTGAAGGACAAATCTTTCCTCACTGCAGCGCGTACGCAGCTGGATGCTGATCACTTCGGTCTGGAGAAGATCAAGAAGCGCCTAATTGAGTACCTCGCCGTGGTACGGCTGAAAGAGCTCAACGCGGAGCGTGAGACCCTGGAGGAGCAGAAGCGCGTGGAGGCAATGGCCGTGTCCTCGGCGGCGGGCACGGAGATCAAAGCCAATCCCACAGGGGAGGCGCAGAAGAGCTCAGAGCAGAGCACCGCGGTCGTCCCTTTCAACAAGCAGACGCCGCCGCCACCATCGAAGTCTGTGCAAGTCGGGCGACCGCCTGCTCGCGCCAGCAAAAAGAACATCAAGGGTCCTATTTTATTGTGCGTTCGACTCGTGCGACTGTGTTTTTCTTCCTCTATATTTAATTGTACTTTTATAGATTTGTTGGGCCACCGGGAACGGGAAAGACGTCTCTGGGCCAATCTGTGGCCAAAGCACTCAATCGGCCTTTCCAGAGGATCTCGTTGGGCGGTGTGCGCGATGAGGCGGAGATCAGAGGACACCGACGGACATACGTTGCCAGTGGACCTGGTCTGATCGTACAAGCTCTGAGAAAAGCAGGCCGCAACGATCCCGTTATCCTTTTGTGGGTCTGCGTCGTTCGTGTGTCCTATCACCGTTATTGACCGTATTATTCTTCAGAGATGAAATCGATAAAATTGGACAAAGCAACTTCCATGGCGATCCTGGAGCTGCGCTGCTAGAAGTATTGGATCCGGAACAAAATCATACTTTCAATGTTAGACTTTTTTCAGTGAATATCGTGCATTTCACTGACCTACCTGTGTTTCTTGAATCTAGGATCATTATATCAATGTCCCCATAGACCTCAGTCAAGTCCTGTTTATCTGCACAGCCAATTCATTAGAAACCATATCGGCGCCGCTCCTGGACCGCTGCGAAATTATTCAGCTAAGCGGTAGGTCATCCTCCTCCGTATCATACATTCACTTATGTTTGGGCCCTAAGGTTATACTTACGATGAGAAAATGCACATTGCACGGCGCTTCCTCCTCCCGAAACAACTCAAGGCCAACGGCCTCGACGCATCACACATTACAATCACTGAGCCTGCCTTGCTGCACATCGCCACGCGGTACACACGCGAGGCCGGCGTGCGCAGCCTCGAGCGCGCCATTGGCGGCGTCGTGCGGTTCAAGGCAGTCGAGTGGGCCGAGTACCTCGACGCGACAGCGGCAGAGACAGACGGTGCGACGGCGACGCTGGTGGATGCGCAGGTCGCTGGGCGCCCGTCGGCAAAGGGCTACGAGCGGGTCGTGGAGGAACATCAATTGGAGAGGATCCTTGGGATTGCGCGTTGGGATGGCGAGGAGAAGGAGAGGGAGGAGAGGCGTGGTGTCGTGTATGGCCTTGTTGTAATGGGGCAAGGTGAGGGCGGAATCCTCCCTGTGGAGACCATCGCACTGCCGGGTACTGGCCGGCTTAAGCTGACGGGAAGCCTCGGTGATGTGAGTCATCGATTTTTTGTGTAATCTTTCTGTCAAGCTAATGTTCGGGTTTTCTAGGTGATCAAGGAGAGCGGCGAGCTGGCGCTTAGCTGGGTGAAGATGTATGCGTACGACCTGCACATCACAAACTCGCGCTCGGAAGACCCATTGAAGGTCCCTGAGCCCATCGACATCCACCTTCACCTCCCTGCTGGCGCACAAAAGAAGGATGGGCCGAGTGCTGGGGTTGCGATGGTGAGTGCCTCCGAGTTATGGCCATAACTGGTACGCAGAATCTGACGCTGTTCACCGTAAATTAGACATGCGCGTTTATCTCCCTGTTAACTGGGGCTTGCGTGCCGACTAATATCGCCATGACTGGAGAGGTTCGTCCAAATCTCAGCAATGTGGTTCACCACTAAAATTTCTCACTTTTAGATCACCTTGAGGGGCCGCGTCACCCCGGTTGGCGGGATAAAGGAAAAAGTACTCGGAGCCCACCGCGCACAGATAACCAAAGTAATCCTTCCCTGGGCCAATCGCAAAGACGTCGAGCATGACGTCGCGTTGGAGATCCGGAACGAGATGGAGTTTGTCTTTGTGCGCACCGTACGCGAAGCCCTCGAAGCGGCGTTCGGGAAGGGCGTGCTGGGATGGAGACGGGAGACAATGCTCCTGGAAAGTCGCCTGTAATTTTTTAGGATTCGTTTCTTGGATTTTTTAATACCGGTCGATGCTGAACATCATTTGACCGACAAATAAACAAGTAATATGGCTCGAGCCTCGACCATACCTTTATCTAGGTAGCACATTCATTTGCATCTGTGGAGTGTCCCTCATTCTTATCTGTTTGTTGCTCCAAAATCACTTCAAGGTCGTCCCTTCCAATTGTAATTTCTCCATAGCTGTTGCATAGCTGTATTACCTAGGCTGTAATTATTTAATCAAAATCTTGTAATAAATACAACGTTCCAAATATCTTGCCAACTGATGGGCGGCGTTGACAACAGTGTAGACTCGCGAGCCAGTCACACTCGCTGTGCTCTATGACAAATATAAAAAGTGATGGGACAACATGTGACGTGGCAAGCGAGCACAGCGAGCGGACTGGGCGCTCTCGTCGCTGTTTACACGAGTCACCAAACATAATCTACTCAGAATCGCTCGCTGACCAAAAAAGAGTATACATATTAAAAATAATTTTTTTGAAAAAACTTCGTCGTCGTTGTGAAGTAAGGTCCGTGCGCACCAAAATCTTGCTCGCTGTGGTGTCGGCCACCTTCGGTCAATTCAAAAATTTTCTCATTGACAAGCGTAAGAGTGATGATACATACCTATTGCCATCATTTCGAGCTTGAGAATACCTTTTGAGTCGCATGCGAGCGGGATGCAATTCTGCGTGCACGGACCCGATCTGACGATGACGACGAAGTTTTTTCAAAAATTTTATGAATTACTTATATACTCTTTTGGGATCAAAGAGAGAATACAAACATATTATATATACTCAATTTTAAGTGTTTTTTTTCAACCCCAAGGTGTTTTTTTGACGAAGTGACCATGCCTGGATGGCGGGGATTTTGGCGACTCGTCAAAACAGCGACGAGGGCGCCCAGCCGGTTCTCCGAACTGCTTGCAGCACGTGTGGCCATTATGTAATATGGCTTCGGAGAACCGGCTGGGGACGAGCTCGCGGTTGCTCATAATTAGTTCAGGTTCCTTCCATCCACTGCGTTTCCCGTTGCCTCCTCGATGCTCGTTTAGATCTATAATATCACTATGCGAATAACAACACTACTCTCGCTCTCTGCTCTTACCTGGCTTCCCCAGCTCGCTCAAGCGTCGGTGCTCGCGATCGACTATGGCAATGACTTTATCAAGGCGTCCTTGATGAAACCTGGCGTGCCTTTCGATGTGCTTCTGAATAAGGACTCAAAGCGCAAGATCAGCTCGGTCGTTGCTTGGAAAAAGGGCGATAGGCTCTTTGGGCAGGATGCATTTAATTTGGTGCGCCCTGAGTAGCATATAGCTACCCTGCTGTACTGACGCAATCACTGCTAGGCCTCCCGATTCCCCCAAGACACATTCTCGTCCCTAAAACTTCTACAAGCAGTCCCTTTTGATGCACCGGTGGTATCTTACTACGGCCAGGTCGCAGCGCCCGAGGTTGCAGAGTCAGAACGCAAAACAGTTATCCTCAAACAGCCAGAGGGGACTGAGTGGGCCGTCGAGGAGCTCGTCGCGATGCAGTTCGCATACATCAAGCACCTCGCAGAACTCGTCGCCAACGAGAAAGTCACCGACGTCATCGTCACCGTACCGGCGTATTACACCCAGTTCGAGCGTGACGCCGTCGCGGACGCCATCGAAATATCGGGGCTCCGGACGCTAGCACTTATCAACGATGGGACGGCCGTCGCCGTGAACTACGCCATGACGCGCACCTTCTCAAAGCCCGAGTACCATATCATTTACGACGCCGGCGCCTCGGGCATCCGTGCCACCATCGCCTCGTTCACAACCGCCAACGACCCGAAGACGGGTGTAGCGGGGACAACTATCTCCGTAGCGGGTGTAGGGTACGACCGTAACACGGGCGGCATCGAACTTGACAGGCGCCTGCGCGATATCCTTGTCAGCGCGTTCAACGCCAAGACCGGCCGAGATGTGCGCGAGGACAAGCGCGGCATGGCGAAACTCTGGAAAGAGGCGCAGCGCGTCAAGGCCATCCTGAGCGCGAACACCGAGGCGACGGCGCAGATTGAGAGCTTGGCCTGGGATATCGACTTCAAGTACAAGGTCACCAGGGAGCAGTACGAGGAGGCGTGCAAGGAGCTCAAGGGCGAGTTCGCGAAGCCGATTGAGGACGCGCTGAAGAACGCTGGCCTTACCATCGAAAATGTTACGTCGGTCATCCTCACTGGAGGCAGCACCCGAACGCCCATGATACAGGCCGTGGTCAAGGCAGCTGTTGGCGAGGATAAAATTGCCCTCAACGTAAACGCCGACGAAGCGGCTGTGCTCGGTGCGGCCCTCCACGGCGCCGGCCTCTCCAGGCAATTCAAGACGAAGAACATCAAAGTCACCGATATCTCGGTTCACGAGATTCAGGTGTCCTACTTCGCTGCCCCAACCACAGCAAACACCCGCCCGCGGTCCATTACGACCTCTATCTTCCCGGCAGGTTCCAAAGTTGGCACCAAGAAGGTACTGACTTTCAAGAGAAAAGAGGATTTCGCCATCTTCTTGGATTACAAGGAGACAGTCGCCCCGTAAGCCCTTGACTGGCCCTAATATACGCATATTCTGATCGTTCAGCTTTAGGGGATTCCCGACGCGTATGATGGAGGTAGAGTTTGGCGGGGTCACAGAGGCCATCGCCAACCTGACTGAACGCGGCGCCGTCGATCCAGTGGTCAAGGCTACCCTCACCCTTTCAGAGTCAGGCTTTGTGTCCGTTTCTGACGCAGTTGCCTTTGGGGAGATCAAGGACGAAAGTCTCACTGGTAAATGCCTCTCCAACGCGTGTTCTGTAGTTGATTACTCATATTTCTCTCTGCTTATAGGCAAAATAAAAGGGCTCTTTGGTGCAGGAAGCTCGTCGAGCGACGATGCTACAGCTGAATCGGCAGAGAACACCCCACCTCGGGATACCGAGTCTGCGTCAGCTTCAGCGTCGTCTTCTTCTGCTGCTGCCTCTGCCTCTGCTACCCCCGAAAAGAAAGCCCCGGTAGAAAATACCATCTCGCTGACCATTGAAAACAAATTCACGACGATACCACCGATGACCGTTGAAGAAAAGCGTAAATCGCGCAGCAGGTAATTTTTTTGACCGCGCACGACCTAGTGAAAAGGGATTAATTATCTTTTGTCATTTTAAGGCTCCGCGCGATCGACGCTGAAGAGTCGGCCAAGACCCGCCGCGAAGAGGCGCGCAACACTTTCGAGAGCTATCTCTACAGACTGCGCGACTTGCTTGACGAGGATAATAAGGACACACCGTTCAAGAAGTGCTCTCAAGCTAGAGAGCGGAAGGAGATCGCCGAGCGTCTTGAGGAGAGCTTCGCGTGGCTCGCTGATAGAGGCGATCTCGCGGAGACATCGCAGTTCCTTGACAAGCGCATCGCACTGGAGTAAGCCTTTTCACTCCATCCGAAAAAAACTCGTTACTCATCCTTTGTTTTCCTTCTAGGACCCTCGAGCGCCCCGTTATTCACCGCTACCAGGAGATTGAAGCGTTCCCGCAGGCGTTGAACAACTCGCAGATGTGGAACTGGAGCACGCGCCTCTTCCTGCACGACGCGCGGCAGAACCTCACCGCGGAGGCCGCCGCGGACCTGCCCTCGAAGTGGACGGCGGAGGAGCTCGACGGGCTCGAGCGCACGCTCAAGGAGCACGAGACGTGGCTCGTCGAGTGGGTCGAGAAGCAGAAGAGCGTTAAGCCGAACGAGGACCCGGTCATCGAGACGACGGAGATGAAGGCCCGCGCGAAGGTGCTCGAGACGCACCTGCAGAAGCTGTACAGGCGCAAGGTGCCCAAGGCGGTGAAAAAACCGAAGACGGCGTCGACGGTCGCGACGGAGGAAGCGAAGGAGACGGGCGCGGCGGAGCCTGCTGAGGCTGAGCCCGAGGGTGGGGATGCGCAGGAGCCGGTTATTAAAGTTGAGACGGATGAACAACAGGCTCCGTTGGCTGAGGATGGAGCGCCAGCGGGCCACGACGAGCTATAATCTTGGATGACCTAGAGTATACACGCAGTACAAGCCAATTTATTTCCGAACAAATACATTTAACTTATCGACAAATAGTGGAGGAATTATCTTGGCCAAACATTCTGTTCGAACTGCAAATTTCGCTGAGATGATTTATTCCCTTATATGTCGTAAGAGCTGCTGATTATGGATATTTTTGATTGCGAGACCCTGCATACGTCAAGGCCAACTGAGCAATTGGGTCTCAATTTTCATCTACAACTTGCGTATCGATTATAAATCTATCGCCTGTTACATACATGCATTTATTTCGGTATTCTGCTTTCTGGGTATTAATATTCCCACTTAACCACTGTGTATCTAGCTTCTAGAGTCTAGGCTCTTCCGAGGTACTGTACGCCGCTGCGATGAAGTTGACACCCTGCAACGAGGAAGAAGGGGCATGATTAATGTGTTGTTTTTTCCTGATGCGCAGGATGGACATACGGTTTCGATATTCTTCACTAGCTCGGGGAGGGCAGCAGTGATCAGACTTTGCTCAGCATCGGAGATCTTTCCGAGGGGGATGATCTTGGAGACTCCGCCAGTCTACAGAGACAGAAAATCAGAAGCTATCTCTTGCTAAACATGAAGAGATTTAGACGTACACCAAGCTCGACGTTAGATGAGAAGAAGGCAAGCTCCTGTCCGAGCTCCTTTGTAAGCGCGGCACCGCCAGCAGCATCCGCCTCGACGCTGACGTAGCTGGGCGCCACGATGCCCTTCTCGCCATTCACGGCGCGGATGACCTTCGCGGCGAACTCAGCACCGGCGTAGGCCATGGATAGCGTCGCAGAGCCCGCGCCGCTCTTCGCCTTGACGACCTCGTCACCACCAAATTGGATGCGGTTAACGAGCGCATCGTACGATTCCTTGGCGAAGCCTGCGGGGAGGGGGTGCGATGATTGGGAGAGAAGGGGCACGATCTGTCGCGCCATGAGCACATTAATATCGGACGCCGAGGAGACACGAAATTGGTGGACTTACGGTAACACCGCTGTGGCCACCGACAACGGGGACGACGACGTCCTTGGAGAGAGAGAGATCTCCGAGGATCTCGGCTACGAAGGTCGAGGCGCGGACGACATCGAGGGTAGTGACACCGAAAAGGCTAATATACATCAGAATGCGGGGTATTTTCAGGGACGACTTGACCATACCGTTTAGGGTCAAACACACCGAATTTCTTGAAGACCTCAGCGAAGATGGGGACGGTAGAGTTTACAGGGTTGGAGATGACCAGGACGAAGGCCTTGGGGGCCGTGGTGGCGATTCCCGTGGCAAGATCTTTGACAATTCCGGCGTTGATCTGACATATGTGTTTTAATGAATCGCCTGAGGATACGCGATGAAAAAAAACACATACCTTGAAAAGGTCATCACTATCATCCGTCGCACAGTCAGCTTCCAATCAGGCACCGTATGCGCGCTAAACTTACCGGGTCATCTGCAAAGATCGTCAACACAAAAGACATGACAATCCACGTAAAATCACGTACTCCAGGCTTCCTTGGTACACCAGCAGGGATAACGACGATATCAGCGCCAGTCAGAGCCTTCTTCAAGCCGTCATCAGGGGGCAGGTAGCCCTCAACTTTGGCAGGGGTAGAGATATGCGAAAGGTCGGCAGCGACACCGGGGGTGTTGACGATATCGAAAAGCCCAAGCTGCGCTACCGTTAGCCGAGATCGCAGCTCAAATGCGCGCCGACGCACCTCAGTGACTAGGGGGTTCGCCTTGAGGAGCAGCGCCAAAGGCTGGCCGATACCGCCTGCAAACTGGATGAACACCTGGATCGAGCGCGAGATCGCAGGCGATCGACTGACCAGCAGCGCCGAGAACAACAGCTTTGACCATTTTGCGGGGTTTGGGTTGGATGTGGGGTGAGAAGAGGAGGGTTTGCTGCCATACGGCCGCCGCGGAGCGGAATTATCTATGCGTCCGCGATATCACGTGTGGCAGTAATCAGCTGGCCGCATACCGTCGCGCCGCCGCCGCAACCGCTCACGCTCATTCCTCTGCATACACGGGACGGAGCAGCATCGCGCCATTTCGAGCACCAATTTTATCCGTGACACAACTTGGGCCGCGAGGCGCTCTCTGCTACATACCTCGCATCGGCCAGGAAATATTTAGATGGCCGCAGAAGCTCATGAACGAACATCGTGAAGGTTCCTGCTTGTCCCCGATCTTCGAAGCCAGACCCACAGCCTGTTCATATCGTTTATACAGTCGACACTCCGGGTGAGACTAGAATTTAAAGAAGTCCGAGTCGTAGTAACGAGCTTTCTGGTTCCCTGTCACCAAACACTTCCTGCGCACCCTTCTCGCACATTGACTCTACGAAAATATCACATTCGCTGCGCCGGCTCTGGTCCAAGAAGTGGACTGGTTAACGAGGGGCAAGAGTTTGACTGAGATACGACTCAACGACATTGGAATTTCAGTCTATAATTCGCGCATCCGGGTACCGTATCAGCATTTGTCGGCGCACTCGACGCAGCCATTCAGTGCAATGGGAGACTTCAGAAATCTTGGTATTACAACATCTTTAACAACGACATCCTCAAGACGTCCTCGGGGACCAAGGCAGACCCAAATCGAAATGCTGTTATTCTAAAACCACTCAGTAAATGTCCGAGCTATATTAGACGACAAACTCACGTATAACAGCCATCCCATAGAAGTTTACGAGCTACAGGAACGAAGACATTCAATCCAGAGCAAGTCGCAAAATACCATCATACCGGCCGAACATGCGGGGCGATCTCAATGTTAAACTGCAGCCTCCCAGACTCCGCACGAGAGTTCATCTCCGTAAACGACTTCTGCACATACCCCATGCCCTCAACACGGAACTTTCCAAGGTCGAATTTCCGGCCGCCGTCCGCATAGAAATTGAACAACAGCTGGATCGTCAGCCGCTTGAGCCCGAGGAAGCGGCCGTGCGCGAACAGCTCGTCAAGCGGCGAGAAGTCGTGGCCATCGAAGATGTCCTGCGGTGTGCGCGCGAGTTTCGGGGTGTACAAGAACAGGCTAATTTTCGCCGCCTCGATGTGCGGGTGCTGATTGATGTGGTTCATCAGCGCGCAGATCTGCGGAATTGTCGTTCTGCCGGGGCTTTTGTATGATGTCGACTGCTGGACGACGGAGATAGTTTTAAGCGCCGGGAGCTCGGCCACAGCTATCCTCCAATCAGGCTCAGGCAGTTCGTCGATCGCTGGGGTGAACATGAGATATATACGTTCGAACGTGCATAGAAATACCCACAAAATAGGATAATGTCGAGCACGGTGAGCGTTGACGCCGCGTTCATGAGTATCCATCGTGTCTTGTGAAAGTCGCCTTCGTTCCCAATATGTGCTGTTAGAAATTTGAGCTGCGAGAACGCCAGCCTGGGATGGAGCATTTGCTGCGGAGTCATGTCGATCAGTTCAAGGAGTGGCAGCGAGTGGTCTGTCTCGATAGATTCCAGAGGGACTGCCTGGCCTTCTTCGAGAGCGCTGATATCCGGCTCGTCTGCGAACGCCCTGACCGGCTCCGGGATGTCCTCGTCTTCAGTCCCCGTCTCGGCGAGCTGGAGGCGCGAGAACCTGACATTCTTGATAAACGAGTGGTGGAGGAGCGTGCGCGGAAGGTTGACGAAGTGCGCCAGGTGCAGCGTCGTAAGCATCGGGTTGCGACACAGATCGTGAAACGCGGCGAGAAAGTCCGCATGGAGCGACTCCCAGTCGAAGACGCTGCGCAGGCTCCCGCGGACGAGGAACGAAAGCGCCAGCGAGCGGTGGCCGACGTCGTTCGTCCGGAATATCTTGCGCAGAATCGCAGCGAGCGTCCCGTCGTCGAGTATCCGCCGGACCCTGTTCATGGGCCCGGACAGGCTGACCGTGAGCGAGCGCACGTACGACGCGATCCCCGTCGTTTCTGATTGCCGCTCGGCATTTATCAGTCTCAGCAGTTCGCGGGCTTGGACTGCTGCTCCCAGGCGGGGGGACCCGGGCTGGCCCTCGCGAATGTGGATGGCAGAGAAGAGATGTGCGTGGGCGCGGTGCCGGAAGTACCATGAAACGAGGGCGGTGGCGGAGAGCGTCTTGATCCGTGAGCTTTCGTTCGGGAACCGGGCAATCTCGTCCACAACCAAGTCGATTACCTCTGCAGGAAAGACGGAAGGGAGGGTCGGAGAAGACATCAAGTGGAACCAGCTTCAGGGGTGGTGGTGCAAGCCCAATACCCATGCAATGTCCACGAGGTCATATTCTGAGCATGGGAACATGTGCAATCGTAAACATTTGACTTGCAAGTTCGGATGGAGTAGCGCACAAGCTTGCACTTGTTTGTAATGTGGCCCAGGCAATCTAAATTTGGCTCTTGCTCGTAGAAAAGCACGTACAGTTGCTTGAAAGGACCTAACTAATTCCATGGATGATATAAGAACTATTTCAGGAAAAGGGAACGCGTTTGATCCCCTATTCCATCCTCGTGTGTGGCGCGGCGCGCACGCGCGTGTGTGTGAAGGCGGTATTACTATTAGGTAGGTAAGACGGCGGCGCGCTCAGCTCGGGTTGGTGCGAGAATCCTGCTGAGCGCGGCCGGATCGACGCGGGGGCGAGCGGTCGGTACGGCCCCCCACCCAGTACTTCGCCACTGTCATGACTCGTCAGCGGCGCCAATCCTGATACACCGCGCTGCGGACGAGGATGAGCATGGACCCACACCTACGGGCTACGACCTGCCCATGCTCGTGGCGGTGCGGGGACTTGGGAACGGGTGACTAGGAGGCGGAATTGACCTTACAGAGCGGGATGTCGAGTGGGACGTGCATATATGTATGTGAGATGGTTGCTCTTGACAGACCAACGTCAGTGACGTCGTCGAGGGAAGCAGGCGGTACACCTATACGCTGGAGTAGCGCTTGAGGCGAATGACACGCTTTGAGGAGCCAGGGTTACGCAAGCGCTGCAAGTGGTGAACGGGGGCGCCGGGCGGAGGGAGATGTAATTTCCAGACAGAACACGGCGCACTTCGCGTTGGGCGATCGCTGAGTAAAATGGCGGGGAGAGGGCCACTGAAGCGCGGACATACCATGCATGTCAATGATACACCCCACCTATTCGTGCTGGTCCATAGTCGTCAAATCGCGAATGTGGGTTCGAGTGGTGGTGCCTGAGGTTTCCAAATACACGCATGTGGACGAACGTAGGTTGAGCACGGGGGAGTACAAACCTGGAGACAGTGGCAGTGGGGCATGCGTCGTCCGCGTCCGCGTACATATCCATGCGCGCTCCTGGGGAAGCCGCGAGTATGGTGGGCCGGAGTCGGAATGGGAAATGACGGAAACGGCTGGGCGAACGACATGTGGTACGTGGCGGGCATGACGAAGAGGTGAATCGGTCAGGAGAGTTGTTTGAGAGTTGTAGGAATCGTCCAGAAAGCGACTGACGACACGCCACGGGAATTGCCGTCGGCCGACCGTGAGTTTGAACCCCCACCTTGAACTTACACTTAACCACCATGGCAAACCTCTCACGAAATGCCAAATCGGGCTCGGACTGGACTTCCAACGAACTTCGTGCTTTCAATATACGAGTGGCGAATGCTAACACGGAAACGATCTTCAACACCACCCAACTCCCATTGCCTAGTGTGTCGGATACGATCCTCAACAAGAGTAATAGTTCGATTGGTACTATTCGATTCAGGCACGGATTTGTAAACAGAGTATATACGTATGATAAGATTAGATGATGATGGTTTCCAGTGTCACAAGGAGAGACGGCCGACACGGCAGGAAAATGCAGCCGCTAGCTTGCCGCCATCGGAGCTACAATGAGAGGACCCTGAGTGGACCCATAGTAACGCATGGGCCTGCGCGTCGTGCTCAGACCTCCATTATAGACTGTAATGTATAATAGTGTTTGACATGAAATAATCGAGGCAAAAGGCCATTGAATGTATTCTTTCAAAGTAATTAGATCAAAGAAATACCACTGAAGTACCACTTGTCTTCGGTGAACCATAAATTAGTTGAGGGGCAATACCAGACTATAAAGTTCCACTTGAATACCACACAGCTATCCTAAAATTTCTCTCATTATCTGCTTTGACATGAATAACTCTAGTGGCTCGCAGATCTCTGATGCCACCCAGGACTGTGACATCACAGAGGCGCTCCGTACACTGGCCGGTCTCCTTCCTCAAAATTCTGCGCGCATATATGCTCCCATTGACGTCAAAGTCTCAGTTGATAAAATTATTGGGCATTTATCTACCGCACGAGATACTATAGCAACGGATGACACGGTGGAAGATACTCCAAATCTAGATTTGCACAGGCTTGTGCCGCCCCCCGCTCCCGCACCAAGTAATTTGCCTATGGAGACCAAGCGCAATGTCAAATTAAATCGCAAGACAACTCTTGATACTCTCTATATCTATCATTCACCTGGAGCATTCGTTGAATATCCTGAGACTTGTAAACGGACTCAGGGATCTGGTAATATTGGTCATCTCTTTGCTATGGACCCAGAAAACTGGACTCGTCCGGATAAAAGCTTTATGTACTCGCAAGGAGAGCCTCGCGGAATTTCTGAATCTGACCGTAATGGTAGTCCTTTGACTTGTGCCTTACTCACTGGTAAAAACGGACAACCAGTTCCCTGCCGGGTATCATCATCAACCTGTATGTTTCAATGACTATTATTTCTAAGACAACATTTAATTTAAAGAGAGCTTTTATAGGTCAAGGAGTCAAGGCATGTCCATTTAACGACATGACTTCAGCTGTGCAACCGCACTCAAAGGCAACATATGAAGATATTTCTACTCAGATCAAGACCAAACACTCTCGGGGCGCATACACTCAGTCAACACATGTTTTATTGCTTCGCAAGACTCTTGCTTATTTTACAGCTCTAAAGCGACAAGGATGTACTGCCCCTTTGTTTGAGCAGACACGTTACTCGGGGGTTGAGCTTCATGAACGGGAACGCACTCAACAAATGTTGAGAGAAGAGCGACGCGGTCATGATTCAAAAATCACGTGTGCTGGGCGCTTATTATACAGGACGCAAAGAGATGGCCGTCCTTATATCCGGTAATGTTATAATTTAATTCAGAATGAACCAAATTAATATGTATACTTAGCTGTGAACATTATTGTCAAGATACTAACAAGGATCATTTTATTGACCGCAGTATGGGAAACGGTACACTGGACTACAAATATCTCGAAGCTTTATTTGGAAACGACAAGCAGGTTCTTGAAGAGGTTGAAATTAATGCGGCCATTCACGAAGATGTAGGACCCCTTGCTCATTGCTCAAATATACAGAATTTTACGTCCAATAAAGTCGCATGCAGTGAGTCCCTTTGTAGACCATGTCAAGCACACTTGAGCCAGACGCAACTGTTACTTTAAATTAGTTTTTGAGCATCGAAATATCCAGGATCGGACCCTCAGTAATCCAGAGCTTATTCACATAAAATGTGAATCCAAGCTACGTATCTTTGAACCGCTTTCTGAAACTCACTTGTGTCGAGAGTGCCCTTGGGTCCTTGTTATCTGCTCTGGAGAACATACACACCCTATTCCCATCCCATCTAAAACGCCTCAATCAATTCAGAGAGAGGTTGTTTCACTTATAAACTCACTTGAGGTTGACGTGGCCGATCTGACTCCTCGAAGATTTTTGAGGCACCCTGCAACAAAGATATTTCTCAGATCACGGTTTCCAAATGCACTCAACCCAATGCTGCTAGATCTTCATGCCTCTCTTGCAAATCGTGACCACCTGAATATATACATCAAGAAAGTGAAGGAAGATCTATTTCCCAAAGGAACAGGGTGGAATGGTAAGTTATTAGTCCAGAGGAAGCACTTGTGCTGAATATTCTTTAGGTCTACTTCACCTGAAGAAAATTCAAGATGAAGCTCTTTCAGAGCGCGAAAGATACATTAGGCGTATTATTGACATTGACATATCTTCATTAGGTTTAACTTCAAGTCAGGAGAGAGCTCAAGATGATGACCCAGATGATGTCACTGTTCCTTCTGAATCCAACCGTTTCCAGGCTGTTATTTGCATGACCCGGACAAATAGTGTGCGCCTCTCAAATGCACACTATTTGCAATTGGACATAGGTTTCAAGCGGGTAGCTGGATTCAAAGAATTTGAATTGGGAGGTCTGGATCCGATAACCAGATGCAGTAAGCTGTTAAATTATAGATGTTCATTCCCATATTGATGAAAGGCTCTAGCTATAACTTATTGCCGTGCCTACGTCAGCCATCAGAGTGCCAAAGCACATCGACTTATCTTTCAAACAATAGATGAAATTATCAAGCAAGACACAGGAGATCGTCTTAAATGGCGACACATTGACTCACTCACCGGTGAAACTGAATATATCACAGGCATTAGGCATTTTAATGTTGATCAGCATGGAGGCCAAGCGAAAGGTAATAAAACTGGGACTACGCAGCACAACATGACTGATTTATATTTTCTTAGGACTTGGATTATATTTATCAGATGTTGCAAAGTCCATGCCCCCAAAGCCAGATATTCACGAACCAAATAGACTCATTCAGGACCTTAATGAATATGACCACCTTCGAAGAATTCTTCGGTTGTGTTCGATCCATTTTCGTAGAAATATTCAACAATGCGGCGTTCCGGACACAGTAAAACAGAAAATGCGGAGTCTTATATGCATGACGCACCTGTCTTGGGATTCTACTGTAAATGAAATAATTTCTGAAGGTGGAAAGGCTGGAAAAGGTGACCCTCTTATTTTTAACAAGGGGTTGGACACTAACACCGATTTATAGACTGGGTTTCCGATAAAATTCGCAGTAAATTTGCATTTGCAGCAATTTGTTGGGAAAAAAGCTACATTCCTCCAGCAATATGGAAGACGGGAGACGAAACAACAAATATAATTGAGTCTGTACACCAGGATGTCAACCGCGAAGGTATTACCTGTACGTTGATAGGCGGAATAGAGAAGGGAAGGTACTTCGATAGTCTGAAGGAAAAAACATTGGCGGTACGTCCACTATATTTTATTCCTACATTAGTCGATATTAATTAATGCTTTTTAGACCTTTGGAGATACTGGAGTGCGACAAAGCTATCAGCATAATAGTTTGACACAAAGTTCGTCTCGTAGTATCAAGCGCAAAGGTATATTTCACTGTATTTCCATCGTTATTAGAAGGATTTTATTTATAGTATTTTTCAGGGTCTACACTTCATCAACAACTTGAACATGAAGATCAAGTGATTGAATCAAGTAACAAGAAATTAAAACAAGCTTATGACTCAATGGTAGACGCAAGTCAACATTCTGAGCAACATCTGACCAAGGCAAAAAATGTATTCAACAAATCAGTCCAGGATAGTATATCATTAATTGGCACAGGTTCTGGAAAGACTGGGCTGTTACTTCCTTCAAACCCTACTCAAGAGGATGAATAGAGGCTGATGTTACGAGGTGGAGGTGACCGAGCGCACTTGGAGCGCAGAGCAGGAGGCGCGGGAACAGATCACGTGTTGGAATTGGACTTGTGAAATTTCGCGGGCGACGCGAGTATAAATGAGCGCGCAATTTCTGCACATCAATAACAGGTTCTATGAATTGCATGAATACATGTTATATATAATGTATAGTATATGGAATAATTGTTATCATAACCATAGGAGCCACACAAGGCAAATAGTTATCAGCGCGAGTGCGCTGGACAGCTACTTGTATCACACTGGTCACAAAACTGTCACACACCCTATATCTCGTTGCTCCGTGTGCCCATGGAACCAGTATTATTGGGGATTGTACATAACCATTGAATAACACTATTGGAAGTCATTATAGCCGTTTCTTTGAGTAGCCGAGCTTTTGTGATGTATTGAGAGCATACATGGGCATTTTGGTTTTTTTTAGGATGGCTCGATGCTCCGCATGCACTGTCGCTCTCGTTGTTAGTAAAGTATTTCCAGAAACACTCCGGAAATGGTTTTACTTAATAATACAAGGTATTAAGAGTAGTTTTTAATCGCTGATAATGTTGAGTACATCCTTTGAACCAAAAGGATAATCCCACTAAGATCAGATGTGCACTGTAGGAATATCCTGACACAGCACGCTATCATACACATTAAAACAATTTATTGGTAAGGTAAGTAGATGGTGGTAGTGGGTATAAATCTAATGTAAGTCAATACATCAGGTGTAGAGGGAAAACGAGGTAATTATCAAAGAGCGACGAGCTGCAAAGCAGGAGTAAGATGGAATATATAAGTCCGATTTTTTCAGTCAGCAAAACAACAGTGAAAAAGAGGCTAAATGCGTCAACAGAAGAAAGGATGAGACCACTTTGAAGGATGTAAAAATGCTTGTATGATACTGCTGTTCTAATCGAGGGTAAGGTCAATTACCTCGCCGTTACAGGCATGCTCTTCAAAGGCATTCTTCATTCCAACCCAGTTTCTGCACTTGTTGCAGACAACTAGAAGCAATTTGAATTCAGACATAGAAAGACCGCGGTCGTCAAGCCACATGAGCTGGCGAAAACAACTGACGTCTTCATTTGAACTTGATGGTTGCAAGCGCTCAAGCTCAGACGAAGGATCTATATCTTATTGCAATAGATTTGAGATCAGTAGTAGGGGGATAAATTCCAGAAATGATATACCTTCTATTTTTCACCGCTTTCCAGCTGCACGAGAACTCTCAGCAGGAAGTGAAGCAGTCGGACTTTCAATGACATTTATTTGAGAATGCTTGCGTTTCCTGATCTTCGTTGCAGCTGAACTAGGACCGGGGGGAGACAGCTGAAAGGGAGACAGCTGAAAGGGAGACAGCTGGAAGGAGGACGGCTGGGAGGAAGATGGCTCGAATGATTTTATGGGCGTCATTGGAAACCCAGAGCTAGGCCCTCGGGCACGCATCTCCTCCTGTAAGATATCTTGCACATCGGGAGGAGGCGAAGAAAGGATGTCTAGGTATACCAGATTTTTAAAATTCTGCGGTAGTTTATCAGTGCAAGAAACATGCTTACCATGAGAGCTATAGGTCGAGGTTTTAAGACCCGGACGGCCATAAAATAAATCAAGTATAACTGAATAAAAGCAAATCAAAGATGTAAGTATCAGAAATCTTAAGAAATACTGGGGCTTCACACACCAAAATAACCACAAACGCTGTCGGGACACGCTGCACAGTACTTGCCAGCTAGAGACCCGGTTGTGGCCATAAATACTGCAGCCTCAACGTATTCGGTTGCAGAAGTCGACGCCATGGGACAGAGGCAACACGGGAACCTAAACTGGTGATGTTTCCGGTACTCATGCCACTCAGACGGAGGGACACGACGACGATCCTGGGTGACTGGCCTACAGATCGGAGTGGAGTGAAATCAGTTCTCCAGAAACAAATTAAATCATGCAATACATACCAGAAGTGGCATTTTAATTGCCTGGCTGAGTTATCCCAACTGAGAAGGCAGGATTTTGTGATACGAATACGGCGCTTCTGGGGCAGCATTCCGTAGGGGTCACGTTCCGTGAACTCGGGTAGATTGTTATAGATAGGAGGGAAAGAAATAGAAGACATTTTAAAGAAGGTGGGCACAGAATATCTGCGGAGAGTTAGGGATTTTTGAAGAGGGTAATGACGGTGATAGGACGCGATTTAACTTTCGAGAAAAAGAATCCTGCTCGAAAATAGGTTCTGTAAGTTGTTTAAATAACTAAATCACAACGCCACTGAGCCACTGAGCCCTTGAGCCACTCAAATAAATCACCATTGTTCCTGCTTTTCTGCGGCTGGAGTGGCACTGAGGTATGGATGCCTTTGTCCAAAAATCCAAGGTGCTTTCAAACAACATAATCGGAATGGATCGCTCATTGTCAAACCACCAACAAAAATCATATGATTGGAAAGTCATATATTCTCAAAATTTGTGAGGAGGATTACTCCGTACTTAGAAGTCAATACTTAACGCATAATACACTAGTATACACCGAATGCCGCTCAAGGCATCTCGGCTCAGCATCTCGCCTGGTTGTCGGCTCAGCGAACAGCTGCGAGTATCATTGACGCTTTCTTTGTGACGGGTCGTGACCTTGTAGTGCAAGTAAAGTAACTACCTGACATTTGGACCATCAAAAAGCCTGGGAAGCTGGGCGTGCCTGAATCAAATAGTACCAATCGAACGATACCTCCCTCAACAACGTGGAGCAGCCGGATGGACAGTTACCAAAAGAAGAACGACTGTTCTTCCGGTATCTGGAATTAGTTGAAAACCCTCAATCTCCAGAATCTCACGTCGTCGATTTTACTTTACACGTCTTGCGTATGTTGGACTATGATGGCCAGGACCGCGTGATTTGCCAGAGGCCGGAACTTTCATTTACCATGTCTGGACAGCACGTCGACGCCAAAAGTGATATCTGCGTGAAAGATGCGAACGATATCCCCCTCCTCGTTCAGGAGGACAAGGTGAGCTACTGAGCATATGAAGCATTTCATTATTGTGGCCAACACATCCATCAGCGCAGCGGAGCATACAAAGATCCTGAGCCCCAGGTTATTGCAGAGGCCATAGCTGCCTATTATATGAACAATCTTCGCTGTTGAATTTTTGGTTTAGCCCCACTAGATTCTAAATACATACCTGCCATCATAATGGTTGGGTCTGCCCCAATTTTCTATCGTATCCCTGTCACGACAGCTCTTCTCGATGCGTTGACGTCTGCCACTTACCCGGCCGAAGAGACTATTGTCTTGAGGTACGTCCCACCGGTCCCGAACCACTTCACCTACAGCAAAGTTGGAATGCGGCCACTAGTCAATCGGCGTATAGTTCTGCAATGCTTTGAAGCCTTTAAAGCACTTCTTGTATGTGTTCTTTCATCATGCAATAAAGTGAATGCAGCTTATGCGTGTCAGTGAATTTGGAGGATTTGTATCAACTCTTCAGTATCACAATGTTTCTATCCTCCATATTAGGTTTGATTTTCCTCAGAAATACAGCATATATAGTTATAATCATGAATTGCACAGTGGAAGCAGGTAGTACTGTCTGATAGGGGTGATAGAGACTTGTGATGTATGTCACAGTATGTGAATACTGTAAAATGTGGAGTATGTGCAAAGTATGTGTGCAATGATTCCCTGAACTTTTGGGAAATATGGTCTAATGAAAGGATGTTACAATTGTTACAATTTTATAATCTAGCTACGTCAATTACAACTTAGGTCTTTGATAAACAGCAACCTCGCTAGACTAG
>JAEKIV010000685.1:0-16480 GCA_016801325.1 Hypholoma fasciculare
CTTCCTTGCCGCGCCACACATAATCCATCACATAGTACTGGTTGACGACAACTGTAGACTGGTCTATGGCACGAAAGTACCGGTGAAGCCCTAGCGTCCTTGGGCCCCAAGGGTGGAGGTATGGACATGGAAGTCATCTCTAGAGTTCACCATGATCTGGAAGTGTGGAACCCTTGAGCGCAGACCGTTTGGGCGATGACTACCCGAGGGAGTCATTCAACCTCTCAGGGAGCCGCAAACCGCAACTTCGATTGCGCTAGTACGCGTAATTCCTGCTAGTAGCTGTTGTTGCGGGGGGTTGGGAGCACCAATGCAGGATGGCTCGGCGGTTGGTGGCAGTCTCTCGTCAGGCGATTGGTGTCTGCAGTGAGGTACGTTTGTTTTGCTTCGTTGATAAACCTGATCTCATATAAATTCTCGTAGCCGTAATCCTCCGCTGCGAATCCCATATGGCGTATATTTCATGATGATCTGATGTTTTATGACACATTCTGACTACGCATAGGCAGCTCGCTTGACCACTCCATCACTATACACAAGGGTTCACCAAGCCTGAACTGTAAAAAAAGGTCTCTGTTCTCCCTCACTTACATTTCTGACTTGTTATTGTCAGTTACGCAACCGACTGCTATCGATATCCAAATTTGGCATCTAACACACCACTGGAACACACCACATTACGAACACGCACTTTCGGAACACACTCTTTCAACACTCATACTCGCGCGTCCTGCATATTGTGGGTTGATTTTATGCGACCTGTTCCCTTTAAGCACTCTGATCTAATCGAAACGTTTGATGCAGTGCTTTCTTTTTCTTCTTTTTTTTCGTATTCGGTTTCTTCTTTATCATTATTCTTAATTTATTCACGCACCAGAAAGTCATCTGATTTGATTATGCCCTATTTATTCCAAACAAAATAACTACATCACGTCCATTAACGTCCATCGATTCAAATTTGTTCATTTATGTCCTTGATCCGAGAATATACAGGATTTGAGAACTCCATTTTGGGCGCCATGGACTCCATGGGGTCACGTGTAGTGCGCCGTGCGCCGTGCGGCGCGCTCAGCGCTGCTCTACAATGCGCCGCCATCTCCCGTCGGCGTCGCGCTTGGTCAAACGTACTCCTCTTCACAGCCTGTGGCTGAAGTCATTCTGCGCGTCATTGACAGATTATGCAAGCCGCTACCGACGGCATCGAGGCACAGCACGGCGGCGGCGGCAAGTGTCAAGCAAGAGCACTCTTCCCGGCACCGTAGCACTCTGGGGACCAACTTGAAAGTCCAACCCTTGCGAACCCTACACCCCGCCGCCCTCAGATCCGGCGCGTCGTCTCTGCTACCGGAGGTGTTCACAGCATTCACACAACCAAACAGCGGATATCCACAACACTGAACAACTGCTCCCCAAGACAAGAAAAGCTAGGCGAGTTCTCCGAAGGCGGTGGCGAGTGCCGGGTATCCAGAGAGCGAGCGGGAGAAGCAGCGAGGCTGACAGAGGCGGATGTGAACGCCTGCTAGCTGTGCGTACGCCTACTATACGGTCAGGCAGCGTTTTCTATTACATTTATTATCAAACCATGTGTCCTGTTGTAACGGCGGGTTAACGAATTATTGAAATACATATATTGCCACACGGTCCCAGTGGACGCGCTCCCTTGCAACACTGTACCCACCCCCTACCCCCCGGCGGCGGCCCACCGTGCGCAGTGCGCAGTGCGCACCCCCGCGTCCGCCCCCGCGTCAGATCACATGGTCCCTCGTGACTCCATGAACTCCATGGAGTTCATGGATGGATTTCTCAATTCCCGGATGCTCTCCTTGATCCAGCAAAAAATGAAACTATCATGATGTGTAGTTTTTAAAAAACACCAGTGTTTCATAAATACTTGCCTCACCAGGATTGCTCTACATCGGATCGCTGTTGTCTCTGACTATCCAGTGCGCCTACCCTTGTTTTCAGTCGAGAACAATGAAGGTCAGGGACAACATTCATCAATCATGCATTGTACCTCTGAAAGCTGCAGAGAGGGTCTACGTTTAAAACGGTACAAGAAGCCCCCTGCCGCCTACTACCACCACGAAAAATAAATGAGAGGCAGCGAAATTTGAGTGAAATAATATAAAATAAACGAGAACAATGGAATAATAAAACGTCCTATCTCTCTACTTTCACGAAATAAAAATAAGATGAAATAAATAAACACACAGTCAGGGAGGACTAGGTGTCCTGCATCCTCTAATTTCAGTCATTGGTGAGGGTATATAATCGAAGATTTTAAGAGGTAGAACACTCGACTATCTACGATCGTTCGGGAAAAATTTGTCGTCTAATTTCAAGAGAGGTTTGTGTACGACAAGGTCTGAACACATCCGGTCAGCTTCACTCAAAGACGGGAGAGCATTCTTCATGACATACCACTGGGCGGAAGTCGATACCATAGTGTGCGCTGGTTGCGGCGACATCCCCTGTGACAAATATGATATTCGTGTGTTTGGGGTCGACAACAATGTGTGCGGGTATTGCAGCTAAGCCACCTCTTTTTCAGTACCCAGAAGACGCCGTTCCGTTCGAGGAAGAAAAAAGGTTACTGACTTCCATCCGAATTGATCCACGTCGGGCTGGCGGTCTTTTTGGAATAATCAACCGTCCACTAAAATACGAGCATCAGCAATGCCTTGAACGAAATTCGAATGAAAAAATACGCACAATGTTGGTTTCGACGTAGCTGGAGCCACTGGGATCCAAATTATTCTTTATTTTATCGGGACGGGAGCCGGCGCGCGCTAAGGATAAACGAACGTCAGTAATGCTGAAATGAGCTGAAAATCAGATTGGCGCGTACTTCCAGATACGGCGTTGACGAGACAAAGAACGCTTTATAAATTACATTCATCAGCAAGGCTAGTAAACTTGAGCGAATTGATGCTCACTTGGGTGAGCCAGCGCCAATTGTGGTCGGAGAGCCAGGGTAGCATTGTCCGACGCCAAAAATTGTGTACGGATCAGAGGCCTAACGAGATGTTCAAGAGATGTTCTAAAATGACTAGAAACTGGATAGAACCTACGTTTGGGGACGAATATGTAAGTCTTTGCGCCTCCCGAGTATCACGAGCGTAGAGGCTCAACGACCTGGAGGAGACGAATGTTGACGGGGTGTCGGTGGTGCTGAGGGTCCAGCCATCGGTGCTGTATACCAGGTCTCCGTACGATGTGCCGGTGCTTGCGTCCGTTGCGGCGAATCTGCTTGCTTCCACGGAAGGCGTGTCGGAAGCTTGCCGGCGCTGCGCGGTGCCTGCAGGAAACGCGTAGTTAATATAGGAGCGAGCATAGAAAGTTAGCGCTTACTTCTGCGCGTGGGCTTCCTGCTCGTGAGCCAGAGCGCGTGTGCCTCAGCTTCGGACACATCTCCCGTGAGGCTCCTGCTTGCGAGGCTGCTATCGAGACCGCCCTCGCCACGGAGGGCGAAGCGCCCGAGGTTGACTTTCGGCTTCGCTTGCTGGACACCACTGGCACCTACGGTCGCGAGGGTGGCGACGATGATGTAAATCAGCGTCAGGCGATATGCGGTCCGCATTTTGGAGAGGTACGCGTTCAAGGGAGGAGTTTTGGCCACTGTGTATAGTTCGCCCATAAATACGGCAAGCGTGGAGCGCGAGAGGCATGCTCCACAGAACCATGGCTTGGTTATATCATATTGGGAGATCAACTAGTGCGCGGATGTCCTATGAATGTTTGACATGATGCGCCGCGCCTTTCTTGTTGGAAAATCTAAACGTGAGCGCGTTTTGGAACACAGTTCAACAATAAACAACAAGCATGCTTGGAAATTGTTAAATACCCTTGAAAAGTCTTGGGACAGGCCTGGGACAGAGAAAATCTTCCACAGACGTACCATCGTGCCGTATACAGCTTATTTTCAGAGAAAATTGAACGAAGAAGGATGATAGCATTTGGACGGCATCGTCACTCGGCCTCAATGGAAAGAGGACACTAAGCGCTCGGAAGTCCGGCAGCGCGGCTGGGTACATAATACACAGACATGGAAACATGCTACCCGGGGAGCAGAGGCCGATACTGGGCGGCATCTAGTGTCGCCTCACTTGCTTATGTGAAATATACTGCTATGTTGCTAATACGCGCGTTATGCCTCCTTTGAGACAACAACTCGGCGCTTGACCAAATTAGGGAGTGTACACAATTCATCCACCTCGAAGCCCCACAAGCGCAAATGCCAGTTATGCTAAGCGGCGTTTTACTACGTCATCGCGGCGATAGCTGGCGATAGAGCCCATGCTTTTTAGAAACGCGTCCAGAGACGATTTTTACCTGGCGACAAGCCAGGCTCTCAGGCCCTTTCGTTGAGCGTTTGGCGGTCCCAGCCACTGTCGCAAACAGCTATTCGGCCGACGTCATAGTATGTATGCTAACGTAACTACGCAGCGTTAAAGTAAGAACAAAATCGGGCATCTTGATTACTTTTAATGCGTATATCACCGAACCAGCTCTGATATATAAAACGGCGAAAAATCATTAGGTATGAGTCTCCCCGAAGTCCCAAAAATAACAGGCCGCCTTACTGCACATTCTCTCCGCCTTCAGGCCTCAGCGTTCTCTATTAGGTCCCTCAATCACGACTTCTCTTCGCTGGAATTACGTTCTTCGGATGATTCAAGACGCGAAGTAATGGTGTCATTCATCGTCTCGCCGCCGATTCATTGCACTCTGATCTCGGTCCGCCGGTATGCAGTAATCAGCGATGCTGAGCTTCCAAGCGGAGAATTTATTTCTGTAACGTCCGTAGCCCCAGAGAAGGCTGAGTGAATTTTGAGCTCATGCTTGCGCCTGAAGTATGACCGTCGGTATGATGTTTTCAAACTTGGTGTATTGGTTATCGCCCTCTCTCGCGGCGTTCACGTTCCCCGCGATGCATGAGAGTGCATCAGCAACCTGGGGCAGCCAAGGAGCGGATGATTATATTTCGCGCTCCCTGGCAGATGCGCGCCTACCGTGCCGTAAATATCTGCCTCCATGACCATTCATAGCACTGCTAGTGAGTCATGATCATGCGCCACGTAGGGCGTGGCGCAGGCGTCGTCGCGGTGGGTTGCCTCGGCAGGGTGTCGAGGCGAGTCGAACAAAGGGCCCCATAAGAGTTGATTGGTTGACTGTGAGCCCTCAACGCCCTTGGTCAAAATCGTTTCTAAACCTGGTCCCTCCCCCACCGAAGCGCCCGACGACGAATAGGCAACGCTCGATGCGAATGTTGCGCTGACATGCGCTGACAGAGAGGGTTGCATTAAACATTTCCCCCCACGCCCGACGCAGTGGGTATCAAAAGTGCGGAGCCCATAGCCACACTGGCAGCCTGATGCTTGCTTGATGAAAGCGCTGGCGATGTGAACGTCCCGAATGTGCAGGTATGGTATCAACATGCATATTCTCGGAGTCTGAGCTGCCGTGCCGGCGTCCGGCTATTACCGGCACCGCACACTACCGGAGGGCGCTAAAGCGCCCACCGGCGCATCGGTCGAGCAGATCTGCCGCAGGCGGCGCGAGGCTGGGGCAGGCTGCTGCAGCAGCAACAGGCTCGCCAGGCCCAATCTGCGCTTCAGATATGTAGCGCTATCTCACACTCAGATCTAGACGTACTAACGCGGTTCGCGGGACACACACTGCGGCTGATGCGGCTCTGTCGCTCGCGTCCTTCCCTGGCACTTTGAATAGTGCACTACTTGCGGGCGCAGATAGGGAGGCACCGGCAGGTAGGCGCGAGAGCTCTTCGACGACCGAGAAAGGAGTCGAGCCTGTGCGACACCGACGGCGATAAGCAGCGATTGGGCGTACAACGCTCGGACCTCGGGGCCCGGCACTAGTGACTACGCCCATGCATCCACATTTTCACGGGCTGCCCTGCAATAATTATTGTATACTCATGTGCACTCCGCCAGCCCGCGGCCTCTGATATCCTGCTGGAATAGGGGCCAGGACCCAGCGCCGCTGCCCAGCGGTACCCGGGCCCGGGGCGCGACGCCAGAACATGCGAGTGCTCTATATCGGGCGGCGGCGTTCGTGTGTCTGTAGGTGCGTCAGCGCAGCGGGCATCGGTCCCGTAGGACGTGCCTCGGCGCGGCGCAGGTGCGGTGCCCAGACGAAAAGCGGCGAGATAGGGCGAGATTCGAAGTGGGCACAGCGCGCCGCGAAGCACGATCACGGTATGCAGAAATATCACAATGCCGCCGCGACGCGATGCGCGATGCGCCTTCGCGCCGCGCCGCTTCCTGTGTATTATATCGTGTGCAGCGCGCTTTCTCTCCACCGCGCGGAAGAAATTGAAAACGCCCGCTGCGACTGCGATCAGACGGCATATCCGGGCCCACGTCTTCAGCCGGGCGCGGGGCGTGGGAGGGGAAGCGGCGCAGGGAAGCTATGTGGCGTAGGGCGCTAGAACGTCTTCACCGACGATCAGACCTACTCCTACTCAGCAGAAGACGGCATCGGAATCGAACCTCACTATGAGCGCGAAGACCGCACTGTCACCCCCCTCTCTGCTCTGTGCAGTACAAGATGCTGGGCACCTGGCGCGCTCCGCTCCGCAATTAAGCGCTGTCTCTGAGCGCACGGCTCCGTACTTTCAAAGTTTCAAGTCATACGTGGGGCGTGGGAACGGACGGAACGGACGGTTCGGGAAGACGCACGTCGTCGCCGGGCGGGCGCTAGAATTTTGTTCGTTGCCAGATGATCAATCTTATTTGCATTCCTGAGATACAATAACGCAGCAGGCAGCGCTCTAACGCCATTCCAACCATGAGTTTTCTCGATACGTTGTGACGCATAGCGCCAATGAACGCGTTAAATAGATCTGGCTCCATTAACAGATTTCGTCCCGGCTCCAGCAAATGCACAGCGCGGCGCATCAGACGAGTGCTGCTTTCCCCTCCAATCACTGCAATAGTCCTAGCTTTCACAAATCATACATATGCGCTCAAAATTGCTTGTTTTCTCTCCTAATATTTGACAGCACTCCTCAATGCATGTACCGCTTCATTAGATGCACAATTCCCGGGGGATAGCTCTATTCAAATTTAAGAAGATACATACGATGCGCACTCATATGATTCCCTTGATCCACATTTCTCTACCAGATAGAAAGACGAGAGTCTTCTGAATATCGTCGAATGAGCACGCGTATCCTAATTCCCTAGCCAATTGCGCAGTTGCAATAATCGGCCCCGCCCAGCGCTGCATCATTCACAATACCTCCATTCCTCAGTACTCAGTGCTCACAGCCAGTGTAGCACCGGGCTCCGCGGTCGATGCCTGCATCGCATATAAAAACTCTATTAAAGCTTGATGCTGGTACGTAAGTGCCCTGCCTCAAACAGTAACAACAAGCGCCCTCAGATTCTCAGAAGCCAACCCTGCGCAGTTCACCTCTCAAGTCTTCCGCACGAATTATTATTATTCCAAGTACTCTAGATCTCCAACCCGCCTTTCTCGATGAAATTATTTACCACCGTCGTTGCGTGTGTCCTGCTCTCCTTGCTCGGGGAGACGGCGCGAGCACTGGTACGTGTGTATTTTCCTGGTCGGTGCATCTGACGCAGCGCTGACTCCGTCGGTATTCATGTCGCTTGCGCAGCCCGTCCCGGTCCCGGATGAACCTTCAGCTGACAATCTCATGTTTCGCTATGCTAGACAACCCTGAAGAAAGCACGCGGCATAATGGTGTATGTACGAGTCGAGAGGGGGCCATAGAAACTTGAGGGATATTTTTCGCTGTGCGAGAGTGGCGAATACTAGTAGATGTCTGCTTTACTTGATGACTCTAGATGTCCAGGAGTATGAGAAATTCCTGCAGGATGCACTTCCTCACTCCACTTCCTCTCCTTCAGTGCCTTTTCTGCTCTGCTCCATCCTCTCATATAAATTGAAAACACAACCACAATTTATCTTTTTATTTATTTATACCAATCAGCGCTCAGCCGGCGCTGGCGCCCGGGCATCCGTAGCATAGAATTTAGAAACACAGAACACCAACCCTCATATCATTTCTTTCCTAAAAAAAATATCATCGATCCGAACACCACCTCTGCGACACCAAAAATTGCACGAGAGCCTCACCGTGCGCCTGCGCGTCTAGCGCCCGGCGGGGACGCCGTAACCATTCCCGTTCCCGCGCACACGCCCACACCCACCCGTCCCTGACCGTGCGCCGGCGTGGGAAGCGAGGCGAAGAGAAGCAGAAGCAGAAGCTGTGCGCCGTGCGGGGAAGGGCTGGGGAAGGCGGTGCGGGGTGGGTATGGGGTGGGTATGTAAGCTTAAGGCCGGGAAGGCGCTAGCGACGCCGGGCGGGCGCTAGAAGCGCGTCGCGTCCGCGTCGCTACAATACGGGTAAGGAGGCGGGCCAGTCGCCTTCGCAGAAGGTGACCAATCAGATCGACATCAGGGAGACTGGCGTCCTGGAAGGAAGTAAGTTGGAACCGCGTCGCGTCGCCTCCTAGTCCTACTTAGTCGTGTCGTGTCGTGCCGGCGCTCGACGACGGTGGAGTGTAATGTATGTATGTATGTATGTATGTAAGCAAGTACCTCTCTGGATTCTGGAACGCACGCTCGAGGGCGTGGGCGGCGTCGGGCCGCGGTGGGGGTGTGGCGTGTCTTCGTTTCCTTTCCTTGCTCCGATACTCTGCTCTTCTCTGCTGTTCCCCCCGCCGCACGGGCATCCGAGGCGATCGACGGCCCCGGGCGACCTCTCTTCCGTCCGTCAGAGCGCACGCACGCACAGGTAGGTGGAGGTGGCGCAGTAAAGGACACCACCACCACCACCACCTGTGAGAGCGGCGCGCCCTGCAGAGCTGATTCGAATCTCGATTCCCGGCAGGCAATTAAAAGGCTATGCTATGCTATGTAGCTAGTCGATGAACCAGAGGCGCTCGCGCGCATCATGTTCTCCGAGTCACTGATGTTCGTTCGCGAGGCGGTGGTTCGTGCAAGGCGGCTGCGGCGCCGCCGCCGCCGCGTACGCATCCAGAAGAGAAGTCGGCCAGGCAGTTTAATTACTAGGCTCGCGCGATGTGTATAGGGGATCTGCATCTTCGAGCGAGAGAGTCTCCCCTGGCTAGAACACGCAGCGGCGGCGCCGCTAGAAGGCCGAGGCCGAGTAGAAGGTAGAAGGTAGAGTAGAAGGACGGCTAAGGCGATGGCGCCACGCGCCTGTGCATCGCAGGTGTAAGTGGGTTCTGTGCTGGCAGGCACGATCCGCGGACAGGCGGCGGGGGTGGGGGTAGCGAGGCGCGGATCGGATCGCCGCGGGCGTCGGGGCGGGGAGGCTATGCACGCGTCGCCTGTGCAGCGTGCATCGCGTCGTGCACGCGCCGGTGCGACGGCGTGCGCCGCGGATGCTGTTCTGATCAGCAGAAGCAGCAGGGATTCTACATAAGCAACTTTAACAGCAGCAACGACGCCGATCGACCTTAATGATAGCGGGTACTACGTGCAGTACGCGGAGGCGCGGTGGGGTGGGGCTATGTAGCGAGGCGCGCGCGGAGCGCCGCGGGCGCCGGGGAGGGACTCAGGGAGGGAGGGAGGGAGGCGAGGGTATGGGCGTTGGACGCGCGGCAGGCGGCGCGCTTGGTGGATGGTGCGGTGGGTGGGTACGTGGGCCGGAGCTTGGAGTGCATGGGTGTGATGCAGGTTAGTGGGTGAGATGCAGGTTAGAGCAGGCACGATGGTTAGAGAAGGCGCGATGGAAGGCGTGTGGATGAAGTGGGCGCGATGGAAGGCAAGCGAGGTGGGTGGGTGGGTACGCACACGCGCGCGAGACAGCGTGCGCGCCGTCTGCCGCGCGTAGGCGTAGGCGCGGGCGACGAGGGGCGGTGGCGCGCGTGCGCTGAGAGGCGGCATGCATGCACGGGGTGGGGCGGTGAGGCGGGGATCCAGGGTGGGGCGGGAATTAAGTACAGGCAGCACGCACGCGGCGATCGCGGATCACGGGCATGGGCACGGGCAGCCGCGGAGGTAAGGTACGAGGGACGTACGTACGTACGTACGTGTATGCGTGTGGGCTACGAGCGCGCCGAGTCCGCGGGGTGTGGTTGTGGGCGCTGAGGTGGCGTGCGGTACGCAGGGAGAGGCAGGGAAAATACATACCATACACATGCCACTGGTGCGCCTGTCCAAGCGCACGTCGTTGCGCTGATGCGATGATGTATGCAAGGCGCGCTAGCACAAGCGCGTGCGTGCCTTACACCCGCGCCGACGCCGACGCCGGCGCGGCGTTCAGCCTGCCACAGTGCCACAGCGCCATTACTTACTTCCGGCCTGGCGCTAAGCGCGTGGCGCGGGCGACGGGGTGTGCTGTGCGATTGACAAATCGTCTATCCTGATGATTGATCCGCGCGGGAGCTCGGGCGGGCTCGGGCTCGGGCCATGATGACGACGATGCGAGTCTGCGACTGCGGATGACGAATGAATTAATGACGAATGGCGGCGGGTGCATTGCACGCGCGCTCGAGCCTAGTTGAACTCTCGAGCCTCGGACGTGCTCGTACATATGTAGAGCACGAGCACGCGGGCTGCGTGGGTTTGTGGGTACGTACGTACATGGAAGCGGTGGGTGCATAGGGGCGCACGGCATGCGCTATCGCTATTCCTATTCCTATTCCTATTCGTGCCCCAGACGCGCCTGGCCTGGGTCAGGCCAGCCTCGCACGCACGCCGCGTGCGTGCGTGCAGGCAGCCTCGGCTCGGGCGCGTCGGCGCGGTGTCCTTTCATCGACTCAGATCACCTCACACGCCCATTATAATATATCAAAAGAGACTCGGAGTGTGTGCGTATGTACTGCACCAGTCCCACCGGCCCACCCAACGCAAAGGCAAACCCAAACCCAAACCTAATCACCGCTGCCAGTCAGCCAACCGCTACATAGACGTCTACGTCTAGACAGACAGCTGTGATCCTGATCCTGATTTCTGAATATACATACACAGGACTAAGTAAGTAAGTAACGACGTCCTGAACAGAACAGAACAGAACAGTCACCCTACATCCATGAGTCCCATCACCCTCCATCGCCTCCCATCGCATCACCCTCCATCACATCCCATCACATCCCATCACCCCACCCACTACATACATCACAATCTCGATCCCAATCTCTTTCATCCGATCGATCTTCCCGATCCAAGGACGGAGGCCGGCCGGGCGGGGAGGTGGGAGAGGTGGCTCGGACCGGCCCATGGCGGGCTGGGCACGCTATTTACCCAAAATGCATGCGCATCCGGCTGCCTGCCTTGCTTCTTTCCGCCCCACCCACTCAACCACTCAACCAACCAACCCCACCTGCCTCACCATCTTACTTACCATCAGCAGCAGCTGCACCACACGGACACCAACGCACAGACAGACGCCCTACACACAGAAGAGACGATGAGCATGAGCATGAGCATGAGCGTCGACGACCTCGTCGCGTCCCTCAGCGGCGCGCACATCGGGCAGGAGGCGCGCGATCTCGCTTTGTTGCAGGTATGTCTCTTCCCTTCGCTCCCTCCCTTCCCCGCCTTCGTCTTCCCCATCCCCGCCTTTGTCCTCCCCCACCCCACCCCCACCCCCGCCTTTATCCTTCTTCTCCCCTTCGTCCCCCACCCCTCCATCCCCTCCATCACATGCTAACACCCCCCTCCTCCACAGGCCCAGCTCGCCGAGACCCTCTTCGGCATCGGCAGCAGCGCCCCCGCCGCCGCCGCTGCGCACCCCAACCACCACCACCACCACCGCGGCCGGCGCCCGACTGCAAGCGCACGGACGCCGCCGTGCCCGACGCCGCGCGCGCGCTCGCCTGCGCCTGTGCAAGCGACGAGCGAGACGACGATGACGATGACGATGACGATGGCGGACGAGATGGACGAGGACTCGGACGAGCGCATGGTCGAGGCGCTGCTCTTGCCGTCGGGATATAGCAATAGTAACAACAGCAGCTTCGGTAATGGCAGCTACAACAGCTTCAGCAATACCAACACCAGCACCACGCCCTCCCCGACGACGATGACTTCGACGAGCACATACGCTGGCTACGCCCAACAGCAACAACAACAACAACCGTGCACCGACGCCCCGCCCGCCTCGCTGTTCACGACGACGGACCCGTTCTACCTCGCGCAGGCGCAGGCTGCCCAGGCGCTGAGTGCGAACGCGGGGCGCAACTTCAGCTCGTTTTCAGGGAGCGCTTTTAACGGCGGAGCGTTCAATGGCGGCGCATTCACCGGCAACGGATTTAACGGAGGGGCGTTCAGCCCTAATAACAGCGATACCACTTTCGGGATGACGAACGGCGCGCCGTTCGCGCAGTGGGGCGAGGTCCCTGCGTACCAGTGCGCCGCGGCGTTCTGAGCGCCGCCCCCCCCCTGTCCCTTCGCCTTTTCCTAACTTACCATGGTGTGGGAGGGGATGGTGCGGGGAGGGGAGGCGGCGTGCGTGGGGCGTGGGGGGCGGGGCCCTACCCCAGGCGGAGGTGGGCGCAGTCCCCAGGTGGAGTGGAGACGCGGTGCAGGGACGAGGTGGGGCGCTGCGCTGCGTTGCGTTGCGCAGCAGTGGGGCGCGGTGGGTGCCGAGACGACGCTCCGCCACGGGCGCCTGCGCCTGCGCTTGAGGGTACGGTCAGCGTAACCCCCTTGCCGGGTGACTGCGTCGGCGGAGCAGCTGCGCCGCGGTGCTCGTCTGAGCACAAGCGCGCACGGGACCGGCGCCGGGGGCTGACTGGGGCTGACAGGACAGGATTGGGGCACCGACTACTAGCGCAACGGGTCCAGGCGGTGCACGCGGAGACGCAGCTGTCCTGTCCTGGGCTATCCTGTGCAGCCGAATGTGTGTGTGTTCAGCCGAATGCGTCCATCCGAGGGAAGGACCCGAGGGAAGAAGGCGAAGGCAAAGGAAGGAAGGACGGACGGACGCGCCCGCGCGCGCAGATCGCCGGGAGATTTGGGAAGGTGGATGGATTTGGGTATTGGGTGGGAAGTGGGCGGGATATATTTGGTTCTGGGTGGTTGGTTCTAGAGCTTTGGGTCGCGTTCTCGTCTCGCCGCTCGCGATGTGGGGTGGATAGGCGAGTCCGCGGCGCAGCGGTTGCTGTTGTTGGAACTTGGTCGGTCGTCATCGTCATCGCGCGGAGCTGTTGTTTGCGTTGTTGGGTGTAGTCATACGCAGCGCTCGCGCTCGGCACCGAGCGCTACTGTAGCGCTTGTGTTGGTGCTTTCGCCCACTCGTCTCATCTCCGCTTCCGGCCTCCGGCTCCCGGCTGCTCGCTCCCGGTTCGCGGCTGGTTCCCCGACGACCGACGGACTGCATAGACTGCATACCCCCGCTCCTCGACTCGACTCGACTCATCGCATCTCGACTCGACTCGACTCATTCCGGTGTAGTGCAACTCGCAGCAGCTCATCTCAGCTCAGCTCAGCCCATCCCATCCCGACACTCAACACCCAAATCCCGACCAGCCCCAGCTCACCGACACCCCGCATCGCACACACCCAACCCCATCGCATCCGCATCCACATCTCTTCCCTTCCCATCTCCGCCGGCCCCGCACCGCACCGCAGTCACTACATACTCCCCCGTCTCTCCCTCCGTCCCCCTCCACCCCATCGCCCTTCTAAAAAAAACACCAGCACAGGCACGCACGCACGCTCCCATCCCTATCACCATTATCACCATCCCCATCCCCGCCCCCGCCCGCCTCCCACTCTCGCCGGCCAGCCCGCCCGCATCTCAGCCCGCTGTCACGCACTCACCCACATCCGCCCCCTCCACTCCATGTTACCGAGAAAACAACGCGCGTACATACACCCTCCGCCCGCCTGTCCGCCTATCCGAGCGTCCGAGTATCCGCCCGCCGTCCGGTCGCCCGCAAGCGCCGCGGGCCGTGCGATCCGTATCATTATTAACCCACCCCACCCCCAACTCCATTTTACCTCCCCCTCCGACCATTTTACCCCCCCCCTCCGAGCTGCATTTCTCGCCATTCTCTCCGCTCCGAGTTGTGTTTATTGTTCCGCCTGTCTATCTGTCTGTCTGTCTGTCTGTCTGCTATCGGACATAAGGATAAGGAACCCATGCAAAAATGGACGCGCGTCGCGTCGCTCTGCCCCACTGCCCCCCCACCACCACGCTCTACCCAATTATACGCTCGGACGTTCGTGCCTGCCTGTGCTTTCTTCCCGAACGGATTTGTCAACATAGATGTTGTTGTTGTACCTCAATGCGTACTTAGCACATGGACCTACTTACATACCGCCTGCACTACACGGCGTGTGTTGTATCTCACTACCTACTACTTTTACGTACTGTATGTGTGCATGTGTGTATTGTTCTGTTGCCAATGTAGATTACGAGCGATCGGCGTATGTACATACTACGGTTGACGCAACGAAGTTTTTTGTTGAACTGTTACATAAATGTCGTCATTTTATTCATCCACGCGCGTCGCGCACGCTTGACCTCGCTTAGAGGTCGTCTTCTCGTGAGTTCGTTGGGAATCTGTGGAAGACGTCATATGTTTTCCGATTATTTTGAAGAATAGAGTTCTGGACTAGTGTGTATGTAAGAGGCCCGTTCCGTTCCGAGGGAGTGGTAGGTTCTCAGCTCTTGCCACTGCCACCAGTCAAAACTGTAATAGAGGAACTAAGTAGTCTACCAACGCGCGCACGGGTTTTGACGTGATAAATTAAATTATTTAATGCTGGTGCTCGGCTGACCATTCCATGACATTCTGCGAGTCGCGACAAGGTCAGGGTAACCCTGAACCTGTGGGCTGGCCTGAAGTTCCTCAGGGCCTCACATGCAGTGTATATAAAAAATGGCTGCGTAAACAAAAATCAAGACATCTATGTACACTTTATGTAAAAGGTGTACTCTACATTAGGGGGTGTGCGTACAAGAATACCTTGCGCTATCAGATCTTCTTCCAGGGGGTGTACGGGAGACACACTGCACCAAGGTGATACCGCCTTAGCCGCTGGATTTCAGCTGACGGCACGCATACACAGGCAAAGGGAGCTGAATCCGTGTCGTCACACTCAATAGAACACACAGAGTCCCATGACATGGATCTCAAGGAGCGGTGAATGGCACGGCCTGCGCTCGGTTTACTGAGCGACCAACGCAGCACGCTTCAACTGTCATCATTGGCCAGCGCTCGAGCAGCGCTTCACGTATCAGATATCGGGTGTTTGTGCATCAACACTGGTTCCGGAGCCACTGTTTCTGCACTGCTTGCGAGTGAGCGCGTTAGCTGTGACATTCCGCCACCGCCGCGTCGCCGCTTCTTTCGCGCGCCTCCTGTGCACACCGCATCCAAATCTTCCAGCACAGCGCGCTAGCGGTGCTGGTCCACTTATAGGGCGAGGCATCCCACAATACACCGCCCGCGTGCCGCGCGCCAGCCTCTAAACAGCAGCGGGATAATGCGTCGAGTGGGCTGCGTGTCGGCCATTATAAGTGAAGCACGATGTTTCTATATTGGGCAATAATTTCCGCATTCGTTGTTTTGTAATGGCTCTGGGCGTCCTCCTTCCTGTATATCCATTCCTAAAAACGGTGCGCTGTGCATTCCTATCGGCCCTCTGAGACGACAGGAGGCTCTGCGCTGCGCAATCACCACCACTGTGCACTTCAAGGCCCAGTATGGGGGTGCAGTCCCACGGGAATTCGGCCACTGAGGTGTGTGCGTGCTTGATTTAAGTACTCCGCCCCGTCGCTGTCTGATTTCGAGGACGGGCTATGCAAAGGCTATGAGAAGTTATGCAGCGGACAGCAACCTGTTAGAAGTTAGAATGATGTAGGAAGGTGACAGTAACCCGTTAGAACTTCTTAGAAGAACTTGTGAAAAAAAAATGCAAAGTACTGTATGCACAGCACTACTAATAGAGCGGTGTAAGGTAATTGATGTTCAATACTCTAGCAACATCGGTATGCCGACCAGCCCTTGTTCTGCAATTTGCGCAGCAGAACCAACAAGGTGACTTGTTACAATTGTTTTCTAGCTATGTCCTAAAATGAACTGAGGCTCTATGAAGGCAGGTGTCTTTCGCTGGTCTTTCGTTATCAACGTCACAAACACAAGATAGTAGTAGTATGCCTGTGGCTTCGGGAACATCCCGGCTTCGCAGGCCAGTCAAAGCCCCCAATAAGCGACTGTCACCCAGAAAGCGCACTAGTAAAAAAGAGCCTCCGCCAAATGCAATTGTCCGGTTTGGAGTCCTCCTAGAAGAAATTGACAGAAAAACGGAAGAAATAAGTGCTCTGAGCAAGGTATGTGATTTTTGGTGAGAAAAGTACGTGGTTAACTTTTGTGCCATCTTTCAGCGGGTCGGGGAGTTGAGCATCGGAAGCGATACTAAATTCAGGTAGGCATACTACAATGAAAGATATCATAAGGTCAGCCGAACGGGTACAGTGTGCCACATGATGCGGCCCACCGAATTC
>JAEKIV010000686.1:0-16439 GCA_016801325.1 Hypholoma fasciculare
CCATCACTCAAGATTTAAGGTGTATTATTGAAGAGGCTGCCGGCCACGGCATCTGCCACCGTAAACAAATATAAGACAAAACAGCACAGGCTGCAATCCTATCATTTGGTTCCCATCCTATCATTTGACTTTTCCAATCTAATCCTATCATATACGTATATACCCAATTACGAGGGAGATCAAAAATATTTTGAACCACACATCTAGTGATAGTAGCATCACATTTAAATCAATTAGACTCCATTTTGGTAGTAGCATTGACTACTAGGTGACTCACCCAGCACTGTTTACATCAAATACTACTCGGTCAGTAGTCCATTAATGATCTAGAAAAATACCCACAACTAACTACCAGGATAGCAAAGTAATATGCACTGGCACACCGTCTGAACCCACGACAAAGCGCTCGTTTTCGGTTGACTTGGAAGAACCAGGGGCATGTTGTTGGGCTTTCAGCTTCCACTGTGAACATCCATGCTGCTCTAGACGGGTCACGGTAGGATCAGAGTCCACGGTAAAACTCTGAATAGCAGCTGAGAGGCATACTTACATCAGAGCCCAGAAGATGCCCAAAACCACGTCAAACGAGTTGGAGACTATTGCGCTGCCTTGGAAGCTCGTGATCGATTTGACGAGCCCAAACACGAGTACAACCACGGTATTCAGAAGCCTCCACCATGTAATTCTGATCCCAGATTCTGGCGTGTCGTAGGTCGCTGGGGTACTTGATGTTGAAGGCATGCTAAAGCCGTTGCTATTGCTTATATCTATCGCAGCAGAGTCCGGGGACGGAGCTTCAAAATAGTTATCAGTGGCAAATCCAGATGCTGGTGCTAGTGGAGAGGTGGAGTTACGGTGAGATTCATATGTTGTCATGCTGGCATGTAAATCCGAGCCCTCATTGGAGTCCACTAGGGGAATGGTGAAGGCGTCAGTAACATCTTCTGATAGAATCCATGTCCTGGCTCAGGTAGTAATAAGTCTTGAAAATCGGGCAGACATAGATTGAGGTAAGCAGACGTACTCGTTGCGATAATCCGTAGCGGTTCGACGCCTAGGTAACCGTATGTCCGTCGGGGCCTGGTGCCTATTTATGGTGGATCCACCGGATGAGAGAGGCATCATTGAAATGGCGCCGAGGGACATAGGTGACTGCAAGAGGGGAAAGGATGCTTGGATAGGGATGTGGGAAGAAGAACGCGCGCAGAAGTTGCGCTTTATCAAGCAGCAGGAATTGAAGCGAACGGAAAGAAACAATAACCTAACCTGTCATAAGTACAACGCGGTTGCCATGAAGCACGCGCCAGGATGGGTTCCAAAAATAGCGGTGAATGTGATCAGATTTCTGGCTCGACAGAAACTGTTTGCGTATGAGATGTTTAGGGACTGGATGACTTTTCTGAACGGTTCAGGCCTTCAAACGGTTTTCTAAATGTTCCTACTACCGGCATGTCCCGCAATTAGTAGGAGGCAGAAAAATATCTAGGTGACGTTTCAGGACTTTTGCTTAAACGCTTGACGTCGTCTAGCACATCAATTTTATGTTCAAGCGCGCTATTGTTTAAACGCCTAAATATAAACCACGCTTGACATTAAACATCGGCCACAAATGTTCAAACATTGTGGTTGCTTGAACTACACTTAAAATTGGGTTTATGTAAACATTCTCAATCATTTCAAGTATCCAAATGCTTTTCAAATGCTCAGCACCTGACATGTCCGCCTAGTTAACACTGATAGTAAGTAGGTTGGGCCCGTCGGAGCGCCCGCGACGCGACCAGGATTCTCATGTGAGCATTTAATTGACAGAGTTTCTTGATATAGTGAAGTCCTCGCAACTGCCATGAAATCTTGACTGAACGCGTCTGCACCAAGCTCCAGCAGTGGACTTCCTGCATGCATATGCGGCACACTTTGCTCACAGAATGATTAACGGTACATGACATGAGCGCGCTCGGCCACCGACTCGGAAGCACGGGCCCGGGAAAGCGCATGTCGGGTTGGTCTCTGGCACGGGCCATTCGGGGTTCTGGCTCTACCAATTCCATTTATTGCTTTATTTTTTCTGCCAACTGCGCGCTTGCATAATCCGTTGGGCGCCAGGCCTATCTACGCTGGTGTCGAGCCTAAAGTTCGGGGTTCCATGTCTGTTTCTACGTGAATTTCTGTGTAAATGACGTCGGACACACTGGCAGCCAGACGCAGTGCACCTATTCAATGTGGTGCACCGACCTGTTTTCTTTGAATTGAATTTATCCCAAATTTACTCTCGAATCGGAGCCAGCTGGGGGCCCGGCCTGTGGCGTGCAGTACGCTGCCGACTCAAGAGAGCGGCGCATGCGAACTTGAACGTTACGACGAGAGGGCAGGTCAGCGTAGTCATTAATCGCATGCGAACATAGCAGCGCGCCGACGCGAGGGGACGGGTGGGCATACTGATAAATTGAGAAGAATCATTTAAAAGTCCAGCCAGTCTCGGTGGTATCATCCCCGCTACCTTAGTATAGTACATGCACTAGTACAATTTATGTAAATTCAAAATGACGTTGAATACACTACGAGGCACTGTAGCTCGGAACTCACATTCTAAACCGGATGGGCAGGCGTGAAGGGCGCTTAGTAGCCAAACACATCTCAGGCTGAGTTATACCATATATCAGCCCCGCGTCCTCGCTCGAGTGAATGTACTAGTATGCGTGTCGATCGCCCGGACACACTTAAATAAGCCACGTCACCTAGATCTTCCTCCCACCTCCCCACTCCTCCCCTCTCCGGGGCGCCTCCGCGCCCAGCTGCACACATAGCATCATGCAAACGCCCGCCGCGGCACACAAACAGGCGACTAGAAACGCGCGCACGCACCGCGCACGAGGAGCAATATACCAGCGCGCGAGGGCGCAGTGGACGCGGTGGTACCGTGGACGCATTGCGAGCGAGGTCGGGCGCCGTGATCAATGTCGATGACTCGACGGTCCACAGTACTACGCCTGGAAAATGACTGGCGATCGGAGGACGACGGCGCGCATATACTCAATGCACGTGTGGTCATATAAATGGTAGCCGCGCGTAGCACGGCCTACTCGTGAGCGGCGGTAGCCTAAGGACGCGTGCGCGCACGAACGAGGCAGCGGCGGACCGTGGTCGCCTGAGACTCTAGCCCTGGGACTCCGGCGCGCTCAGCGCTGAACTGTATTTATGCGCGTGTCCTGCCTTGAATCTGAACAGAATATCCGGAAGGAATGTTCCGGCGACGCACTACGGACAGAATGTCCCCAGCGACTGACAGGCGGAGCCGTGTGCAACGAAAGCGCGCGCTCAGTGCGCGAGTGCCCTCCGTGCGTACATCGTATAGATATGTCGTCGTCCAGCTGTGAGCGACGCCATTACATACCCTGGTTAGTGTATGCTGTGCTATCATCTATGTATATGCGCCTATATGCGCATACGATAAGTAGGGACGGGAGCACAGCCCTCCCCCTGATGCGGCACGGTAATGGCAACGTCGACTGCGGATGGGGAGGGGGCAGACGACATCTCCGTCGTTCGGGACTGGACGAAGAGGGTGAATGGGCGCTGGACGAAGAGGAACAGGACGTAATAACGAAAACACAATGCAATGCATAGATAGATACGAGCGCATGTACACTAAAAAAAACCACCACGGCGTAAGTACAATAACCCAAAAGTCACCACGCGTGCGGCGGGCGGGGAGGCGAAGTCGAAGTCGAAGTCGGAGTTGAACTCTAAAGCGAAAGCGAAAGCAATAGAATAGGCGTGAGCCAACAGCAGCGCAGGTTATAGCAGCAGCGCGTCCTCGAGCGCATGCGTATGCCCTCCAGGCGCAAGCCACGCCTGCACCCCTCCCGCTCCTCCCCCACTCCCGGCCGGGTGAACAGTAAATGCCAGGCACGGGAGCCACACGGCCGCATGGAACGCGAGCACCACCAGCACCAGTACGAGCAGTGCGAATATGCGCACGCGCGCGCCGGGTGCGTGCGCGGCGAGGCGCTGGCGGAGGGACGGGGTTAGAGCAGGTGCTGCGGGCGGTGCGAGGAAGGCGATGGCGAAGTCGCGCGTGGAGGAGGGCGAGGAGGGCGTGACGATGATCGCGGGGAGGGGCGCCTTCTCGGCGACGAGCGGGAGGGTGAGGTCTGTGCGCAGGCGCAGAGAGAAGATGGGTGAGCGGCACGGGGTAGACGCAGAGTGGACGTACCGAGCGGGGCGGGGACGAGCGTGTAGTCGCTGCGCTTCGGCAGGCGGTGCTGGCGTGTCGCTGCGGCAGATCGTGTCAGCGTCCGCGTCACTCAACGCCAGTTGGGGGCTCGCTGGCGCACGCAAGCATGGCATCGTGCACTCACCAGGGCGAGACATGTCGAATTCAAATATGTAGTACTTCAAAGGTGGGCGCTACGACGGCGTAGCAACGGGTGATTTAATCGAACAAACGACGAAGGATAACAAGCAACGAGTGTGGGCAGCTGACGAGCCGGTGGGGAGGAGATAGCAGAGCGAAAAGGCGGTGGTGGTGGGTGTACAAAAATGAAATGATAAACGAAATTGCCTTCGCGGAAGGTAAGGGGTGGGTTTGTTGCTGCAGGGGCGGGCGAATTTCCCATCAAATGCCGCTGCCAAGCGATGCTCACGTAAGCTGATTCACCTGAGAGAACGTGACCTCGGAGTCGATCCCGCCGGCCCCGGAGCCGGGGCATACTTGAGTAGGCGCGTATGAAACGCGCGAGGTGCGAAAAGGCGCATTTGAGTGCCGTTCAAATATTTGTAGAATTCAAAAACGGCCAAGTAATAAAATTTTAGGTTTTAGAATAGTTTCGGTATCGGGTAAGCGTCGGGCAGCATGCTCTGACTGTCATTTGTCTTACAACCGGCGGTTGAACGTTGAACCGCGGTCCCGACCGACGGGCGCGTGGATGTTCACAATCAGATTCTGCAGGAACACGATGACATCACTGACGTACATCAAGCGCCCGTGAGGCTTGAGCAGCTGGCAGGCTTGTGGCATCAACAACTTGAAGATCTCATAATTATATCTAGGGCGCAGCAGTAAACTGAAGCTGAGCCGGTATCTCTATCAGTAATCCTTCTAATTTCCAAGGAAGCAAAGGCGGTGTTATATTATGTGGGGCTGAGGCTGTTAATTATGAAAAGCGGCATAGCATGGATGATGGAATGCGGCGAAGGGGGAAAGACTCAATAGGAAGATCATAACGAATGGCATGGTCGTAAATTGGGGGAACAGAGAAAGAGTGCGGCGAAGGGCAAAAGACAGAGGAGGGAATCGAGGATTAATCGATCATATATCATTGATAATTTTATCGTGATGTTTGTAGAAAAAGACGGCCAGAAAAGAATGTGACGAAGAGGGAAAAAGAGCATGGGATACGCGACTGGAATAGCTCAAGTGGGAAGAAGGATGTGTGCGCCGTCCTGCACGCAGCTCCGCCGGTGTCGCTTCAAATCGCATGCATACGGCGTGTCGTATGCTCCGCAATGCGGGCAAGAGTAGCGCCTCTGCAGGTGCAACGGCGTGTGAAAGCGGTTGCGGTGCGCTGGGAGCCATGTCAGTAGGCAAGTAATCCACGCACACTGACAATTACTCACTATTCAGCCGGTATGTCGTGGTGAAGGTCTGCCCGCAATCATCGTCGGGGCAGCGGTATTTGGCGGGCCGCTTTCGCCGCTTCTGGGCGCCTCGCAGGTGTGTGTCGGCATGTTTACCGGCGTCTACCCTCGCGTGAGCGATTGAGGGCTCACTAGGCTTGAGCATACAATTTAACTTATCGGATTTATGAACATTGTTTCTGACCTAGCGCTCACCAGCATGGCCAAAGGCACGGGGCCATTAACATTCTCTGCCAATTGCTCATCACCCGCGGTGATAGCATTGTATTGAATGTCCAAGAAATTGCGATAGGGCGTCATACTGGTAGGAATTTGCGGACCCGTGTTAAGGGCTCGGAGATCGTACATTCCAGTTGGATTCTACAGAAAGGATTATAAACACTTTATATCAAATACATTGGCAGTGGGTCTACCTGGCGAGATGCCGCGAAAATATTCTGTGAGTATTGGTCATCCTCTGTCCATGGCGATGTTGTGTCGAAGTTCGTGGGCCGCACTGGAATAGGAATAGGATAGGGCGCTGTTGTGACGAAGTTCGTAGGCCGTACTGGCACAGGAAAAGGATAGGGCGCTGTTGTGTCGAAGCTCGTGGGCCGTACTGGAATAGGAATAGGACAGAGCGCTTCAAATTCCGCTCGAATCCGAGTCAACTCCGGATCCTCGTAGGGCCCTTGACAAAATGTTGACACAAACGGATTGAATGCCTCAGACATCGATAATCGCGCCTAGTAGGCTCGTGTTGACCTCGGCGAGTTGGGCACGCGTTGCTGAAAATCTGGCGAGGGCGAATGGGGTAGTGAAGAGTGGTAGCTTGAACCCTGCCTCTTCATGCATCTGTATCTTCTTTAACTATGGCCCGGGGCAGGCAGTTATTGAGTCATTGCCTCCTGTAATTCTTCCTTGTTGTTCTCCAGTTGTTCTTCTGAGTCTGTTGGAAAAAATCAATTGATCGGATTGCTGTTCCGTCGCTCTAAGCGCTGGTACAGACCTGTGTGACCCTTGCTAATCATAGATACGACTTGAAATTTGACACATTGCACGGAATCGGTATAAAAATAGTACAGCGATGGAGCATCGGGAAGCGCAATCTGCGGTGTGACAAGTGAATTAGATGCATGTCGCTTTCAGCTTTCAAAGATAAGTAACACCGACAATTCAGTTGCAATTCAGAGTAAATAAGAAAGTTTTCGGGTGCAGCTGAGGCCAGAGCCTGCTTACATTACTACAATCGTCTGTGATCCAACTTCAATCTCCCTAACTACTTGAGAAGCCGGTCAATCGGCGCATCAGCTCGTAAATGCTCAATAATATGCATCGTGTGGCATCGGAATCTCATTCAGGGACCTGGGAAGACTCTCTTACCTTCTCCGCATCTCGTGCAACGTGATCGACCTGTCTGATGTTTTCCCTTTCAATTGTTTTTCCACGTCAAGGCAGACAAAGTACTATCCATGGTTGTTCCAAAGGAGTCCATCATAGCCATCTGGCTCTCAGTATACAACCTTATTGTGCACTAATAGAATAGGTTCACCCTCTCCATCTCGTTCTACGTTCAGCAGCCACCAAGATCAATAAAGTTATACAGACATGCTGTCATTTGAGTCAAGACGGCATTAATGTCAAATCACAGTGGTTTCAACTTGTAGGCTGTTCAAATTATAATATTGAGTGACGGTATCACAACTCTCTTTTATCATATACTATGCGTCAGCGCTGGTTCGGCAACGGAATGGTGCTAAGTTGTGGCCCTGTGAACTTGAAAGGATGTAGGCTGTCCGGCGTTCAGCCCTCTAATCTGTGGGGTACCGACATCTTTGGCGATTTGGAACCGAATATTCAACATCTAGGTAAACGCAAGAAATCAAATATTTTTGTAATACTCCCTTTGCACCTTTACACATCTTTTGTGTGACGGCCGGGCTGCCGTTATGTTCACAACGTTCCAATCTGTACTGGCGATTAATTTGTGTATGAAATTTATCAATAAGCTCTATATTAAGACTAACAATACTAAGTGCACAGCAAGACGCTCGAAAACTGTTTCCTACTATGTATCGTATCTCAATTCACACGTTCGAAATCAAATTAGATCTGTTTTCGGTTATGTAGTTGTTTGGAAACAAAACGATTGCTGGATCCCAGCTATGGAACGATATTCAGGACCAAAAATAAACTTTATCAAGTCCCTGCTCACAGCAGTGAACTAACAATTGTTCTCGATGAAAAATTTATCGAAAATCCGCTTATTTTGTTTCAATTGTCTAGATTGGAAAAGGATGCACAAAATAAAATAAAACCTTTCAATATTCACTACAAAAACCGAAATAGGTCCCAGGACTTTTCTGTATGTTGGCAACGTACTACTATTTTCAGTTTAAATGTCCTATTGTTTGAATTTTTATATTATGAACACGTTGTATGTCGAAGGGAGGGCTATAAATCATCAAACGCTTTGTATTTGCTTGATATAAATATGTTTAGATATTCTGAGACTCGAACAGATACCACAATACAGGCCGCGCAGTACACACACGGCGGACGACGTCGCGGTACTCACCTTCAAGCTTCAACATATGCATCACCTCCCTGTAGCCCACTCCCTCCTACGTTAACCTCCGCGGCCGGCCTGAAAGCCGCAGGCCGTCAAAGCCGAGCCAGGCCAGGGCCTGTCAACGGCCTGCGATGGTCTGCGGCTTGATATTTGACAGGCCGCAGGCCGGGCTCGAGCCGCAGCTTTCTGCTTTTTTTTCTCAGTGACGACCCCGCTTGAAGCCCCCACTACAGAGGCGCCCGCATACAAGTACACCGCGTGCACTTGTACAGAAAATTTGAACTTGCGACGGCTCCTAAAGTGCATGGAGGACTTACATGTGCACCTCGCGTGCTTAGAAAATCATCGGACGCACTGCGAAGAAGTTGAGAGAAATCATTCATCGCTGTGTGCATCTCAGATCGCTCACAGTGTTGACGCCGTTGACGTCTATTCTCGTACAACCAAATGAAAGGCCTGGCTCCAAGGTACGCTCGTCAGTTCCCATCGTCATCCCCGCGCTCGCCCACTGCTCCCCGCTTCGTCTGTGTGTCAACTGTGTGTCCGTATTCCCGCCTCACCCTCGTGCTCGTATTGCTCTAGCGTACTGGTGAAAACACAGCCGTGCACCTTGCGTGCCCCAGCCTCTAAGACTTCCTCGTCTTGCTTGCTTCTGACCTCTCAATGCCCTCTTCGCCAACTCTTGGCTCTCTCTTCGCGAAATTTCCCAAGTCCTGAACGACACGTGATCGTTCCCACGCTCTGATCCGCTTTTCCCCGAACAGGCGCGCGCAAAACTAAGGCGCGATCTAATCAATGGCGTTCACGTCGTACACTTAGTCCTTACGCCGCAAAATGAATACGCGCAGTAGCAGAGGTGAAAGCGTCCTGATGCGCGCAGGGTTTAGTAAGCGTTACGCAGCGTATTTTTGGCTGTTCCGCTCTGGCGCGCGCTTTGCGGCCTCTGGCGGGCAATATATGGGGAACTGCCTAGCTGGAAATTTGCAGAGCATGCCAAAATTGATGTGTTTGAGAGGTAGTGTCCTTCCTGGCGTGAATTAAACCGAACATGGCAAACGCTAACACTACTTGAAGCTGTGCAATTTACGTGTAGGCAATTAATACGAGTTTGATGCTAACTTGAAGTTGATAGTTGAATAATCAAGTCGAACGTAAGTAATGGATAGTTGGTCTCTGTCCATCGTCTTAGAAAAACTATCTATGAAGCCACACATACCTAATTCCCGCCTGTGAACCGGTGTTGAGTATCGTATACATGGATACGGACGGGTATGTTTCTTCCGATGTTGACATACGTATCAAAAAAAAACGGGGTTCAGAAACCCCAAGAAACCCGATTTACATAAAATTTGATAACCTCATCACCGAATTCTCTGTTTTCTCAAAAAAAATAACTGAGTGCGTATAAACCATACTCAGCATAACAAAGATAAAATTATTGAGCCCATTTTTACTGGGATGCCATTGCGAGAGGTTTCTTTCTTTTAATCATCCATGTAAAACATGAGCAATTTCTATTCTGTAAATCAAAAGTATAATTACACGGTACAGCAAGCCACTTATCTTAGAATCTAATAATAGGGCCTCTTCCATGGCAATATGCACGCCATAACAAACATGTCATCGGACGTCTAATGTTTGGCATTGGCTGTGCGTGCACTGTATCTTCACTTCTCTATAAAAGGGTGAATGTTGAACGAGTTGAGTCTCATCCCATTGCCTTGTGTCCACCCGTTCTTCACAGTACTCACTCTTCCCATTCATTTCACACAAAAATATGTCTAACACCGTCCCAAATTCACTGCTCTCAGCCAGTGGTAAATCTACAGCAGTCCCCAACCCAGCTAATCTCATTAGTGTCTCACGGTGTGTATACTACCACGCCGTCTACGTACCTACGTACATTTTTCTGATTATTGGACAGGGAATCAGCGTCCGAGATGTCTGGCTCTCCAATCACTGAAGACCTTAAAACGTCGTACCTCAATCATGACGAAACAGGCCCATTAATTAAAACCGATGTGAATACCGAAGCAAGCTGGGCCTTGCCAACTAATATCCACTACGCGCCAAATTCTAGAATAAGAGGCGTATGGCAGAGATTCTTGAATTTAAGCGCTCTCGTTGTGTCCGAGATCGCCATGTTTTTCAAGAACCTTCCTGGCGGCGCCAGAGTCTTCAATACATTTTCCTATGTTTTCGGCGTCTTGAGAGCTCTGATGTATGTTATTAGCTGCTTTTCAGTGGCTCTCCTGACTGCAGTTTTTCAACATAGAGAACAGCTGAAAAGATGGTGTCCATCCCCGGCGGATGCAGAGGTACTTTTCTGTAAGTATCCTTCTCAGCTAAAAGCCATGACTGACCAAGAATTTGTTTCTGGCAACAGTGTGGGGTAAGTCGCGTATTTATTTCTGCGGCCGATGTCAACCAATCGAGTTCTAATGTACTTCATTCCCTTTCAGGTCTGGCAGGCAGGATAGTGGGATTCCCACTGAATTTTGTACACAATGCGTTACTGCCGAAGTTTCCGGGACTGCATTACGTGGTACTGGGATACTTGGCATATTCATGGTGTTATTTTGCAGTCGCACTCCTTATTACTCCGCACTGCATCGTGATAGTATTCTACTATCTTCGTATGCTCACCGAAAAAATGCAGGAAATCTTTTGCGAGTTGGGGGTGGGGAGTACAAACCCGTCGGACGCGCATCTGTATTTATCTGGTTGGAAGCACTGGGTTCTAGTGCTTTGGTGAGTCTCAATCAAATATTGTCTTCATATACGTCGAAATGCTGACTCGGATACGCTACTGGCAAGGGCATGGACTATCTTCTGGTCTATATTATATGCATATATATAACAAAGAGCTATAGGGCCACTTAATAGCAGAGGCAGCTTATTTTTTTTACTCAAGCTAATGCTGAATAGATACGGCGTGCTATGTACCAAACGTGCACTTCTGCCTCGCTACCGTATAGGCTCCACTTGCCACGCTATTTTATACAGACATTTATTGAGATATGTATTGCAAATACTAAAATGTGCGAAAATAAGTCGGTGCGCCTCTTCGCAGCCACACGCACATTCCTGCCACTGCTATCTGGCGCTCTCGATTGCTATCGCCCCTGCAGCGGTGGAGCTGTGGGCCTTTTTTTTCAGTGCCCTTTAGCGCTGGGCGAACCAAGGACATAAAGGCGAAGCGCGTCTCCGCTCCCACACACATATTCAGATGTGTTTAGCTCCCCAGCAGCCCTCCACACAACTTTGAGCCCGAAGAATGCGTCCAAGAAGCGCAGATCAGCTGGTTTCATGAAGAGGCAGTCAAACGTGAGGACCATGATAGGTGTCGTATGGTATCGATTTGAAATGAACGGCAATATACTTTCTTGCAGCCTTTCAAATGAATTCATCCCCAGCGAGATGGTGTCGAGGTGCGGGAACGGTAGTTCGGGTTGTATGAACTGTCCGAGGTAGGAGAGGCCATCTTGGGATACCTCGAGCGTGGTGATGGAGCCCATGGAACGAAAGACTCCTGGAAGAGGAGCGTGGCGCAGAAAGTTGTCCCGATCGCAAAAATCGAATTCGAGAGTGGTGATGTTTTGTGGGACCCTGAAGGTCGAGAGAGAATCAAACAGGAGCAGGAGGATGTTGAGAGATAAATGGGGTGCTTGATGCCTGTGTTCTACGTCGATACGGAAATATCCATGCTGTCCTGTGATCGAAAAATTCCAGCCATGCTGAGAAACCGTTAGTATTAATTTTCCGATTTTTTCGAAAGACGCCGCTTCGTGCTTGAAATAGGAATTCGCATAGCGACCTAAGACGTGTTGCATCTGCGCAATATCTTCATTGGCGGACGCATCGGTTACCAGCTCACTCCAGGCGTCAAGTCGGTGCTCAATATGTAGTCTGCAGCTCGGAGAGGGGATGATGCGGTCCAGAAATGCGGAGTAGATACTTGGATCAGCATCGGTGAGGGTAATCGATTTCAGTCTTGTAACGGGTGGATGAAGCGTGCTCATTTCCGATTGGGGGCTCCTGACAAATCGCGCCAGTGGAATAGAGAGGTTCTCTATACAAGGCATTTGCATGCATGCGGTGAGAAGATCGCCTGCTTTCAACATCAACGGCTGGGTGAGTGTCAAGTCTCGCATATTATTGGTAAATAGGGTCGGCGATGTAAGATTGATACAGGCAGCCGGAAATTGGCGAGGAAGACATAGCTCCGCGAGAGACGGCGCGCGGTTGGAAAATAGCCGGAAATTGGGCGGAAGGTTTTGTACGGGCGGCAAGTCCGCCGGGTGGCGAGAGGAATATATCTTGCACGAAAATGTCCGCAGAACCGGCGCCGGGCGCCCAAATACCCTCCACACGCGCTCGTCGTCCAAACCCCGCTGGGTCACTTCGATTTTGAGGTCCTGTATTCGCTCCCAATTTTCTTTGAGAAATTTGACGAAAAAATCGTTCGGGTGGGTTTTCGAGCGCCATTGACCCGGCAGTCTCCTTGTCACAGATAACGCTGCTTTCCCAGTTCTCTTGAGAACGAGATGCCGGCAGCGGTTGGACGCCTTCTCCAGTGTATGGAGATCGATGTTATTCGCCCAGATAGATGGCGAGCTGAGCAGGAATTCGCGCCACATTCGACAGACCTGCGAGGCGCGGCGGATGTTGTTCAAGGAATCGCATCGCGCAAAAATCTCCCAGAGGAGGTCGCGGTGCAATTTCAGGATGGGCGCTTGTTGAACGACCAGCGTAGAAGGGCGATTGCCCATTTCTGGAGAGCTGTACGCTGTAGATCCGTCAGACAGTGCTAGATCCAGCGCAAAGGGTATTGCAGGCCACAATTAGAAAAGATACGAGCGCTTTTTATACCACCGTTTTGTCCTAAAGATAGCCCAGTACGCGGGAAGCGACTTGTAAACGAGAGTGTCGGGCGAAGCTGTACCAGCAATGTACAGCGCGGACTAGTTACTAGATGACTCGCAACAGAAAGCAGGGTAGCGCCGGATAGATCCATTGATGTCATTTTTGGTAGACTTTAGAGCATCGAAAATACACCAGATTCATTGCAACTTGGTTGGTCGTGGGGAAGACATAAGCTCGCGCGACGCGGATTGCTAAAAATGAACACGACCCAAAAAAAGTAACGGTAAAATACTTATTCTCTTCCACGTTGATAACTTCATGAGTGCAATTTTGAAGACTAGTTTGTCCTGAGCAACGATATAATCCAGTCACCACTAGTCATTCGGTGAGCAGCAAATTCGATACATTTTCTAGCGACAAAGTCCTTTGAGGTCGAGATGCAGCCTCATGAGAGCCGGCGCGAAGTTGCGATTCGAAGAGCAAACTTAGTGGAAATAGCATTTATGCATGACGTCGAAGGAATACAGTGCGTACGAAAGTGGACGCCGGCAGGGCTACGACGCTGCTGAGGTCCAAGATCCACGTCGAGCAAGCTGGCAGGAAAGGCGGGCACGGGGCTTTCCAAAAACATTAGAATCCTCCCCGTTGCGCATAGCGTCGCTTTGCGTCGCGCACCGCGTACTCATGCACCGGTCCCGCTGAGCGCCAGAACCACTAGCGACAAACGCAAGGATCGGCAATGTAATAGTGGTCCCGGACGCGTGTACCCCAAGGTGCTGCAGCAAAGACGGTGATGTGGCGTGATACAGGCGATGTTGAAGTCGCGCGGCACACCGAGCGCGACGGGGACGAGGGTGTAATTCGAATGTACTCGCTGCACTTGAACAGACGCCGGGTACCCAGTGGCGTGTCGCTGCGACCGTGTCGGCTGTGATGGCGCCAGGCGGACTCTGCGCTGCGCGCCACAGGGCCACTCATCAGGATGGTACATTTTGGATAGCTTTCAATAGAGGGGAAAAACGAGTAAGCATGGTCGGTCGTCGGTGGAGGAGCCTGGAGAACTCAGAAAACGAACCAGCTTTTACGGAGAACGTGACCTAGACGTGGGCGGGCCGCAACGCCGGAGAGCGAGCCAAATATGGGTGCGTGCCTGGGTTTTGCACGAGTAGCATCGCTCGACGCCAACTCGACGCACGTACGCACCGAAGCGTGCGATGTTTGCGCGTCCTTGGCGCGTCCTATAACATGGAGCGGCGCCGTTTTTGAAATGCTCATTTGGTGACCACAAAGAGATGAAGAATTCCGCTGCCTATAGCCATGTATGATGGGCGTTCAAAATTCAAATCTTAGGGTTCTTGACCTCATTGTGAGTTAGTCTGTACTACATAAAGCTGCTGCTTGTCTCCACTTCCACACACATACTCCAATGGGCGCGGATCCCCGTAAATCGACCCCACAATTTTCAGCCCGGATAGCGTGTCCAAGAAGCGCAGATCGGTCGTATCTCTAAAAGAAAATTGAAACTCGAGGACATGAATGGGGGCCGTACGGAGTCGGTTTGTAAGGAAAGGTTGTATCCATACTCTCAGATCGTTCGCATCCTGCCCACCATCAAGTTCCTTTAGTGAAATGGTGTGGAGATGCGGGAACAGTGATTCCGGCTGTTTCAGCTGTCCGAGGTAGGAAAGGGCAATTGAGCATGTGTTGAGCACAGTAATAGAGCTCATGGAATGGAATGCTTGTGAAGGAGGAGCGGGAGACAGAAAGCTGTCACCTCTGTACATATCGAATTCCAGAGCGGTGATGCTGTTGAGAGCATTGACAGTCAAAAGAGATTCGAGGAGCATTGGGAGGATTTTGTTGTGATGTTCGTGTGCTATTTTGATACGGAAATGTCTACGGGGTTCTGGGATTACAAAAGTGAAAGCATGGTGAATGACCATCAGTTGGACCCTCAGTTTGACTTTTCCAATGATGCGCGTTTCTCTATGGTCAATGTAGGACTTCACATAGCGACCCACGACGCGGTGCATATGTGCAATATCTTCTACGGCTGATTGGCTAGTCTCGAGGACACTCCAGGCATTAAGTCGGTGCTCAATACCTAGTCTGCAGTCCGGAGAGGGGATGATGCGATCCAGAAATGTAGAATATACGCTGGGATCAGCATCCGTAAGTGAGATTGATTGTAATCTTGGGACTGATGGGCGAAGTGGGTTTACATCGGATGGGTGACTCCTGACAAACCGCGAAAGTGAGAGGGAGAGTTCCTCAACACGGGGCATTTGCATGCATGCGGTGAGAAGGTCGGTGTCCGTTAACTTCAATGGCTGGGCAATTATCAAGTTCCGCATGTTGTTAGAAAAATGCGTAGGCGTTGTAATATTGAGATCGATAAGCGGAAATGGGGTAAGAACTAGCTTCACGAGAGACGGTGCATGATTAGAGAACAGCTGGAAATTGGGCGGCAAGTTCTGCAGAGACGGGTCTGGACGATAATAAGCGCGAAGTGGCAGTGAGCATGAAAACGTCTGCAGTAGTGGCGCTGGGCGACCCAACGCTTTCCAGATACGCTCGGTGTATAAAACCGGTAGGGAAATGTTAATTTTCAGGTCCCGAATGCGCGTCCAGTGTTTTTCAAGTAAATTAACAAGAAATTCAAGTGAGCGAGTTGTCGGGACCATTGACTGCCGTCCCGCTTTCACAGATAGCATCGCTTGCCCCGTTCTCTTGAGCACGAGATTTCGCCACTGATCGGAGGATTGATTCAACGCTTTAAGTTCGATGTTCATCGCCCATATAGATGGGTATTTCAGCAGAAATTCACGCCACCTCCGACAGACTTGCGACGATCGGCGAATCATATCCAGAGAACATCTCCAAAAAATTTCCGAGAGGAGATCGTGATTCAATTTAAGAATGGGCGCTTGTTGTTCAGAGAGTCCAATTACTGTAGAGGGTGATGTTTCCATTTCTAGAGAACTGTATACTACAGAACTGTCAGAAAGTAATAGAGCTAACTGCGGTCTAAGTATATTGAGACTTACAAACAACCAAGTAGAAGCGTTCAGAGTGCTTTCATTGTGGCTGACTTCTGTCTTGAAGATAGAACATGCGAAGACTACTCGTAAACGAGCGTTACCAAGGGCCTGGTATTCTTATAAACGAGTTTAGGTTGATTTTAAGAGAGAGCAAAGAGAGAGTTGAAGGAAGTGCCCAAGAGACGGTAGTAACGCAGGCGACTGAACACGTGTAACACCGTAGCCTCGTGACCGCCCCCTACCTCCGAAAGTCTAAAGAGTTGGAGGGCATTCGTATATTGGAAACTGCGGCAGTTTGTGCGGCATCAAACTGCGGCGATCAGTCACGCACTGCGGCGGCATTT
>JAEKIV010000687.1:0-16415 GCA_016801325.1 Hypholoma fasciculare
ACGCGCCACTCACTCACTTGCACGCACCACTCACGCACTCCCACGCACGCACGCACGCCACACTGCCTTTTACCTGTGCCCTTTTATAACAAAGTCCAAAATGCCAAAACACACAGACGGAAATGGTTTTCTCGAGGCTACGCGGCACGCATACCTATGCGTCGACACTGGATACGCTCATATAGCCCAAACACACACGCAGCTCACCGCCCTCCCATCCTCTGTAAGACCACATCTCCGTGCGAAGTCCTGCGCCTGCTCACCGCCGTTGGCGCAGACGTGTTCGACGCGCGCGGGGACGTGGGGGTCGCGCTAAACTTTACGTTCCCTGTCCGTTCTGGGCTGGGAGGTGTGGGCCTGGATGGAGAAGGAACAGGAAAGAGGGAGATCGCGCATAATTTGTACGATATGAGGTATCGGCTGGATTTTAGGTGTATGGCCGCGTTGCCCGCTCCGAGTCCCTCCGCGGCCTCTTCTTCGTCCACCTTCATCACCCTCCATCATGACCCCAATACCCCGACGTCGAACGACCGACGCACCCCAACGTGCCCCTGCCTAGCATGCGCTCCCCCATCTCCCGCTCGCGCGTACGACTCCCCCTCCGCATCACAACAGGCCGAAAAGGACCTTCAGAGGGTACTACCGCCATATACCCGCGCGTATGTGCACCACCTCCTGCACACGCACGAGATGTCCGCGCACACGCTGCTGGCGACGCACAACCTCGCGGTGGTCGATGAGTTCTTCGCTGGGATTCGCGCAGTGCTCGCGCACACAGGGGAGAGTGCGGCGGCGGAGCGCGGGGATGGTGTAGACTCGGAGGGGCTCTTTGGACAGGAGGTACGGGCGTTCGAGGAGGCGTATGACTCAAACATGGGCGTGCTCGTCGAGGCGGCGGCGTGTTGGCGTGCGTTGGACGTCGCGCGTGGGAAGGGTCGGTTGGCTAGGGAGAAGGGGGTGGATGACGATAAGGTGGATGTCGATGAGTGAAGTTGGGGTTTGGGGGAGTTGGAGGCTTGATGTGAGATTGTCTCCGGTGCGTTTACACGCTGATAATTGTCGATCTCGGTGGTGTTTTATATCCATACAATTCCTGTTCTTTAACTTATTTCCTGCGGCGGGTAGTAGACAAACTCAAATATGAGAGGCGAGGCGAAGGTGGCACCAACTTTAAAGCATAATGTGCTCTTAATGTTTATGTGTGTACGTCTTACGGTAACGCACCGGGTCATCAAGCTTCAATATTCAATCTATGTCTCGATTTTTGGGTACATTTTTTTCATGATTTACACTCTGTTGTTACGATCTTGTTTTACTTACACGGGAACCAATGGACAGTAAGTAGGTGTCGACCTATTTTGGGCCTCTTTTTACATCAATTCCAAGTTAAATTGGCGTACTCCAGTGGTTCGCTAAGTGCGCTACTGATCCTCCGATGAACATGACAGGCGGGGTGGATGCAACACGGCGCACGGTGGCCGTCGTGCGGGAAGCGGCAGAAGGCGGGGATTTCGGAATCCGTTACCTGGTTTACTCACATCTGTCGACGACCATGCTATTTCTCGCTGGAAAGATTGTCAAGGTTATTTCGCCCACAGCACGTATTTCAGGAATATGCCGTCGAAGCTTACCAGACGTGAATCAGATATATGTCAGCATTGAGCGGGGGATATTAATGGAGGATTTCGATTAGTAGCCGATCGTTGCGCACGGCTTCCTTTAGACCGGAACCGCTAGAATCGCGCTCTGTTCACTCTCCGGCTGGCACTAGTTTAGGCTTCTTTTAAGTGACTGCTCAGCGCTCAGCACCGCTCAGGTATGATTGTAAGAGGGCAGTACGAACACACTATTATAGCGAGATAATCGTCAGCCTCAAGAGTAACGAGCATGAGTATATGGCCAGATGGGAATTGTACGTGCACCAGAATATTCAAACCAGAAGAGGACTCATTCGCATATTCGCACGCCACACTTAGGATCTACGGCAGTGATGCATAGCATAGGAAATGTTGGCCCTGTCCATAATGAATCCATGATGGCATAGCCCCGCATGCCTGATCATCGATCAGCGCTCAAGCGCTCAAGCTCAGCGCTCAAGCTCAAGCGTTCAACGTTCAACGTCAACGCTCAACGTTCGTCAACGCTCAACAGTGTCAATCAACAACGCCTATTTTCTGGGACTTCAGATTAGACTCAGATTTGCGATGGTAACCGGCCGCACCAGTCGCATTTACTCATATGCAGGCCATTTTCGCCGTGGAGTCTCTTCTAGGTTGATCTATATGCAGGCCACGAACTATATCTCTGCTCCCATCTGTGTTGCATATGTCCCGAGCTCCCAACTCACCAAGGGTGCGGTGCCGCTGGCAATATAGAATGAAGACTGCGCTTGAACTGCGGTTACATTTTTGTCAATGCGATATGTTCCGTTCCTCCGTAATCCATATCTCGTCATACTTTCTCTGGAATCAGCTCAATTCAGAGAAACATCATGGCGTTTACTCGAAATATTCGAGAGAATAAATTAACAACACAGAGCTTTTAGCGAAAAATAAGGAGAAAAGGCTACATCTTGTTCAGATATGTAGTTGACCAGGATCCTGCGGGTCTCACTGCATGTACTGACTCGCAGTTATTACTCGCTCTCCTGTAGAGCTTCGACCCCATCCAGACTTCCTGGTGCAAATCTAATCGGGTTCTGAACTCCAAAATCGATACCAGATACGTTGACCGTTGTCGGACCATTGTTCGGCTCAGAAGATGATGCAAGGGTAACTCTGCAGACCATCAGTGAGGGTGCGATCCCCTAAAAAAGCTTCCGTCACCACCAAGTAGTAAAAATCAGTCTGGAAACTTACGGTGATGGCATGGAGCATAACGCCAAAAATGTCTGATATATATCCAATCGTCCAAATATTGGACGAATTCTCCGGAATTGCCGTTAAGAGAGCGTTTGCGAGTAGTATAACCGAATACATCGCAGATGATTGAACGAGAATTTCGAGTACGTTCGTGAAGCGGGTCTTGGAGTGCTTCTGAATGATATGGTTTGAAGTAGAATATATACGATATGCAATGAGTGTCGTTGTCCACAATGTTACCCCCACCGCGAGGAAGAAACCAGCGCTGAGTGCCTTATTCGAGGTTGTTGAGTGATTAGCTTGATCAGCTATCAAGATTGTCATGACATATATATTGAGTGCTATTCCGTCATTTAAGTATCAGAAGTTGAAGTCATAGAAGGGCTTATTGGATACGCACCAGTTTCCGCAAGAAAGGCGACTAACGATAGCGCAATGATACGTAGAGAGTTATTCCAAATTCTATAGCAGCGCCATATCTTTGAAAGGTTAGTAGGTAGTATATCGTTAACCTACGGTAGTCTTACAAGCAATCCATCAGCGATAATGAGAGGTACGGTCTGAGTTATGCAGGTTATAATCGCTTCTTTGTCAATAGTAGCGGCTGCTACCAGCAAGGATTTCGTTTTTGATTCTCCGCTTGTTCCGAGCAGGAGATGAATGTTTTCCCAAAGCGAAGTAATGGAAATGACATTGAGGATGTATAAAAACGTAATAGCCGTAAGGACTAGCGGGTTCCGAGAGCCTTTGGCCATCACTGTCGAGTTATTAGCTGTTTTCAACGAGGCAACGCTCTTCCACGAGAAGTCTTACAACATATGAACATTGTTCCCAAGTAAATAACTGTGTAGATTCCTGAGTGCCATGTCGGTGAATCCATTCTATCTTGGTATTAACACCTTGTTAAACGTACCCAGCAAGAGGACGCCGGTCAAAGAAGCATGTAGTATTCCACTCATGATATAGCTTTCGTCCAAAACAGTCACTATGATGGCCATAATGATTCAGCTTGGTCGAATGAGGTACGATTTGGAGTAATGTAAAGTAGTATGCTTTAGTAAATTCGTCGGTCTTTTATACAATTTCAGCTAATTTACTTCATCGGAGATCTGCAGAAAGTTTTTCAAGTCTGGGTGGAGAAACCCCATGTGGCATAATCAGGCAGACTAGAATAATGTGCTTGGTAAATGATAATTGATCTCTGCTCAGATCCAATAGATGTACGTCTATCACATCCGCCTACATACTCGCCAGAAAAGTGGGTCCAACACTATCACCTTCACGACGCAGATATCAGCGCTCACCCATACTTTGCAATTACTGAATCGGAAATCCGCACATGAGTAAGCTAAAATCTGTGTTGAGCAAAAGCGAATTGTGCGCGTCTACGCAATTCCTGCTGTAGCGGACTATATGGTGGCAACTTACTGCACAACGCGGGGACTATTGTTAGGCCCAGATGGTCTTGAAAAACGCCCAAAAATAAGGGTAAAAAAGCTCATTTTTCCGCCCTCCACTACTGGTATGTACCATACGCAGAAAAACCTAAATGAATCATATTAAAGGATAGATTCTAGGGGAGTTATATCATTTCACCAACACCCATCAGCCCTTGTCAATCTTGGCCTCCAAGCAAGGTAACGCCGGTAACAGAGGGTCAGTTGTACACGTGCCAACGCCTGAAGAACTGACGGGGTAACGCACCCTCCGCCGTTGCCACCATAGCGTGCATCTTTACTGACTAAGTTCAAGTCACTACCAACTGCCACCTTAAAATAATATTCTTATCTGGGCGCTACAGGCTGTGCAGTGAGAACTTTGGATTCCTCTGGGCCAAAGTTGTTTCCTTTTAATTAAACCAACGCCTCGAAACACCTTCCTGAATCATATCTAACTTCTAAGTGGCGCGCATCTCGGACATACCGAGTCCGAGGGTCAGGCCAGTTTGACTTGAACAAGGCATTTGATTTGATTTGAATCTTTTATACGCAGGAAAGCTCAGGTAATCGCTATTTAACCGTGCAGCGTCTCCGCCGCTAGCACGGACGTGTTCGACTTTGGCTGGAAGAAGGAAATGTTATTGTTACATATTTTTAGGGTCTACAGCCTTTCTCGTCGCGACGTGACTCCAGCGCCTAAGCTAGGTTACTCCCAATCTCAAATGCACTGCTGCGGCGTGAGTATCAGACACAACAGCGCACAGCGCGCCCACTCGCACAGACAGAAGTGGCGACCCCGCTGCAAATCTCCCCGCCCGAGTCTCCGCTGCACGTGTACCTGGGCATGAGGGATCCAAATGATCAGCATATCGCTTTCCACATCGCCACTGGCGCCACCTACTGGTTTCCCGAATAAGTGTTTGTGTACATGTTGAACATGATGGGTGTGGGCGAGCACCCAAATATGCCCTGTATGCATGAATTACCGCTCGTTATGAGGCCGTCGACTCGCCGCCCTAGAAATTATAACCGAAATTGTACCTCTGCCTTTGATATTAGGCAATCAGACAGCCCCTACGCACAAATTGTCGTTCTCCTCTTTCGGGTGTTCTTTGCGCTGCTCATAGGAAAGAGGGCGTAGTCTCCGTCGCTAGCACGGACGTAGTTGACGTGCACTGAGCGCAAGAGGGAATGTTATTGTTAATGTCTGGTTTACAGAGTTTCTCGTCGGTACTGAGTTTGAGTGCCTAAGCTAGGTCATCACCCATTTAAATGCACTGCGGCGATATGAGTGTCGTAGACGCAACAGAGAACAGCTCCCCGACTCACGCAGACAGAAATAGAGACCCCGTTGCACGTCTCCCCGCCGGGATCTCCGCTACACACGTACCTAGGCGTAAGGGAGGCAAAAAATCAGCACATTGCTTTCCACACTTCCGCTGGCGCAACTCACTTGGTTCCCGAGTAGGTGCTCGTGTACGTGTTGAATATAATGGGTGCGGGTGAGCACCCAAATATGCCCTGTACGCATGGGTTACCGTTCGTGATGAGGCCATCAACAGCGTTACAATTGTTGTCGAAGACGGTCCCTGGCATGCATGCCGTCAGGTTAATGCGTAAATGCCACGGGGCCCAGAGTCATCAAAGCGTACAGCTGTTCACGCCGTTACCGATCTTCTGGAGGTTGCCTATGCCTAAGGTAGATCCCTGGCATATTGCCAGCGAGGTGGGCGCAGCCGTGGCCAAAACGAGCAGAGCGTATTTGTGGAGGTTTGCTGGTGTCCTCGCCATGGGTATTCGGAGTGGAGTAGGGAATCGGTGAGCTCGAGGCGGGGGCCTTCGTCAAAGCGAGTCAGATTCTGCGCGACAGGTGACTTGTGGTGACTGTTTCGACGTGCGATGCTTTCCGATTAATTGCTCTGATACGGATACTTATATTTGGTGCTCGGTCGTGGGCGCTGGCGCTGATGCATGATGATCTATCGAAAGAAGCAGACCAAAATTGTGATCAACTATTCGCCGTTCGGAGCACTGCGGTGTGGCTCGAGCTTGAGCTTGACACCTAATCTGATGCATCTAGGAAACCTGATTTTTCAGATACAACGTCGCAAAACAACCCCGCAGAAGCACCCAGAGAAAAGCTGCATTCGCCTTCAGAACGGTTCATGTCCGCATCTGCCGAGCTGCCATCACATTGACGCTCATCATGATTGCACAGCCTCCATTCAGGGCGCTTACATGCCTACAGATTCGTGCTCTTCATCCTGCAACAGCCGAGGCATAAAATGCGAGGGCGCAGTCCCCATAATATTTTAGCGCTCGACGCATTCTGGGACATCTTGACTACATATTCATTAAGCTCACTCCGAGCGCTTGTAGCAAACGGAAGTCGATGTACATATAACTGGGATATATGAGTACACATTTTCAGTCGCTGCACTATTTAGCCCGAATGCTGACGCTAATCTGAGCGACTATCTCAATTTCCATCGTTGATACACTGGAAAAAAATGCCTTCAGGAATGCATTTGTATAACAAAGTCCAAATGCCAACTCACACAGACAGAAATGGTTCTTCCGTTGCAGGTCTCCGGTTGCGGATCAGGGCTGCAGGCATACCTACACATCGACACTGAGTACGCTCATATATATCTTTAGAATAGTCGGGTACACACTTAATACCAGTGAAAGTGTTTATATAGAAATTAAACAGAATCGGCTGTGGAGAGCACCCGAATATGCCCTCATTGCATGCGTTGCCGCCGGTGATCAAACCGTCGACGACGTTGCAGCTTGTGTTGAAGACGGACCCTACAGCCTGATTATGATAGATCATTGTTTAGTCACAGGCACTTACAACTATTGGTGCCGTCCCCGACCTCCTGCATGGTGCCAATGGCATACTCGAATCCTGTGCAGACCGCCACCGCCGTGTGCACTGCTAATAAAAGCAAAAGTAAAACAGAATAGACGGCCCGAGTGTGTGGACAAGGCATTGATGTAGGTGCTAATTCGATGGGTCGGAAGTTGAGGTTATTCTCTGACTAGGTAGTGGATTTATACCTAATATTCGTGACATCCCAGGCTGCTTGTATCAGGCAGTTGAACGGAAGTTATATCTCTGTACATATCTCGAGCAATTTATCCACTACAATTGAGCTTCAAATTCAGTTAAACACGCTTGAGGTGGAAACTCGGTCAGATGTTTTCAAGATCGCCGTTTGTCTGAGCAGACACCTTGATTTAACTGTCGGAATCAGATATTTCTGTATGAGCGCGCCACAGATATAGATTTTGGGAGAAACGACAAGGCGAGAAAGGCGACGAGAGTATTCATATGCGATGGTCTTCGCATGAAAGAAAGATATAAAAATGTCTATAGACCCAGGATATAGTTGTTATTTTTTTGGAGTTTAGACTCCGACTCGAAGGACGCATTTGTGCCAATAAAGCGAGGTGGCAGCCGGTAAGTACTGAAACAATAGGAACGGCAGATCCCTCACATTCCGGTCCAGGTCAGTCTCATGTATATTGGAGGCTATGGTCGTATTTTATTGAGACCGCTGATGAGGGCGTCGGGGCTGGATGGAGAGCGCTCATCGGCGGTTGCGGATTAGTACATTTCTAATTTTCTATTTGTAAGGATGCTTGAAAAATGTCCGTCAGAGAGAAGTCACCTTCGGTCGCTGACCAGAGGATATGTTTCGATACATGTTACACATCCAGGTAAGGAAATTTACCGGTAATCATCTAGAGCCATGCGTACCTGCGTAAGCAGTGAAATGTTTACTGCTTATTCAGGTAAACTAGTGGACTGTCTGAGGTCCCGACGCATGAGTTCTCACCTAAGTACATGTTGCGCAACATGTTGGTCAGCTCTTGTGAGATAACGATTACGGGTCTCAATAAATTTGCCTATGTGACATATAAACTCAACCAAACGTCCTAGACTCACTTTCCTCCTGGATGGGTGTGTCTATCTGATGCTGTCCGCCCAATGTTCGAGCCGCTGATAATGGCTGGTATGGAGGAGGACTGGCATCTGCACCAGGAATCGGCAAGGAAGGAGCGTACATCGAACTATAGGTAGTCGCGCTTTCGGAGGGCCCGAACGTTTCCAAGCCGACTTCGTTCGTTGTGTTTGAAGGTGAAGACAAATTTAGATCCAGAGCCGATGCGGGACTGACCCCGGAGCGATAAGCTGAAGAAGAACTTTGATCCGGGGAGCTGACTGTCGAGGAATGGCCCAGTTGTTCCTCGTTGGCTGACTGAGCCCGCAGCGCCGCCTTTTCGACAGAAGGGAAAGGGCGATTGCTGTCTGTGGGGTATGGATAATTCTGGGTAGTCGGAGAGATATTGAGCGGGAACGGCTTTGCTGCGAAGGGTTTTACAGCTTCGAACTACGTCAGTACGCTTTTCGGGTATAACCGAAGACCGAAAAAGGCGGGCTCACGATTTTGGTTGTCCTCTGACTGCCTGTTTCGATTTTGTATACGCCGCCGAAGGAGGAAGACCACGAGAACAAGAGCAACGAATGCCAATCCTCCGACGGCGCCCCCGATTATCGCACCCTTATGATCGCTAGATCGACCAGATACCGACGTGGGTTGCATTGAGGAAGAAGGGGAGTTGGTGGTAGTAGAATTGGTGGTAGTGGTAGTCGAAATGGAAGGAGGGTCGTTCATGTAGGGAACGATGTCATTGGAAAAGAGCAGCAGTTCGTCGAACCTGAAGCTTATGTTTCCTCCAGTGTTCGTGACAACGACTGTATGGTTGGTGAATTCCATGATTGAGGATGTGAATAGTGGGTCCATGTATACGTCGCTTGAGTTGGTTAGCTGTGTTATTGCTATCGGCGTCCCTCCGTCGATTGTTACGTTAACGGTGACATTGCCGAAGTCCGCACTGGGAATAGTAGCGTATATTATAAACGCTTGCGCTGCTCGTAATAGAACGAAGTGGTGAGACTCAAAAATACAGTGGGAGGTACAACTCACCTTGAAATGCAAACGCTACAGTCGCTCCAACATTCCTGGTCAGATGAACGCTCCCATTATACTGCCTCGTCGATCCCTCCAGAGTACTCCAATCGCCCGCGCTGTAAGCGAAGTGCGGATCGTCGTCGTCCACCTGGAGATTCGCGCGCAGGTTCAACGTCATGAAGCCCGGTGAAAAAGAGAGTGGTCAAGCCGCGAAGGGCATAGGTATGGAGATAGCCAAGAGCTGGGGGTTTTTCATGCGCATAAAATATGCCGAAAAGTATGTAGGTATGATGAAATTGGTCCATAAATGAGATAGTCCGTAATATGTTACCATCAGATCATCAAATTCCTGGGAATTATGATTTACTCAAAGGTGCGTTAACTCGTGCAGCGCCGTGCGCTGCCGTGCGGCTGCGCGCGCCTTGCGCAAGGGTGCGTTTAGCCTAGGCTTTTGACCAGTGTGCGACGCAATGCGACACCCTCAATTTGTGTTTTACCTGAATAATTGCACTATTGAAACAAAGGTAAAAGAGGACCCCCGAAAGTACTGAGGAGATCCTGAGTCAAAAAGGGAAAATTAAATCAATAAATCGTAGAATCGCAAACGAGTACACGGAGCCTCAATTCGTCTTGTTCTTCTTAAATCCATGATGTTTAGACATTGAGCATACTATATAAAAAATGGGAACGGGGGAATTAACAAAAGAAAGATTCAGTCCGAAGATCCGAGACTCTTGAGACGACAGTGCTTTATAAACTTTGTATATATCTTGCACGATGGTTCCGCCAAGAGTGTTTTACGTAAGGATACTTTACCTCGTCGAGCGAGCGGCGGCTGTAAGGCAAGGCGAGGCGGAATGAGTAGGCATCACGGAGTGGGAGGAAAATCAGAATACTTGGCATCACTGATGGCACTGGGCGCCTATGCAAGCACACCGTCAACGGAAAATTGGTACTCAGCCGCTCCCGGTAAATATGTCTACATAGTGACGAATTAAGGATTACAAAGTAGGCGATGTAACATCAAGAGAGAGGATCGTAGCCTTCACAGATGGATCTCCATCATCTTCGTCAGCACTGATCTGCGAGAGATCAGAATGCAGACTCAGTGTATCAACCGAGAGTCATATCATAACTTACAAAGGGCTAAAAGAATGAGCGCTTTCCTTTTTGTTAACTATAGTCATAGTACGTATACGTGGATGATTGGGTCAGATGATTATGCCAGCGCGATGGGTCATAATTGAACTGCATTCGAGCTTAGGACGTCTAAATCAGTGTCCCCGGACCGCATCGCACATGGACGGAAGCACTAGCCACGTAAAGCGTTTCTCGGTGTGGCGCTGCGAGGCGCACTAAAATTCACCTGTGGAACTCATCTAAAATTAAAGGTATCAGAGTTTGGACTGCCCCGCAGTCTCGAGATCATCTCTATCAAAAAATAGATGTATTTTCCCTGCCACTGAATACAGCCTTTCTTTACTTATAGCGACTAGAAACTAATGGGTAAAAGGAAAAACCTATGCATTGGGCACCACCTTTTATGGGTTGTCGAAACAATGTCCAACGGCCAAGGGAGATGATGAACAGGGGGACGAAGTCTAAAGCACATGGAACGAAGGCAGGTCTATTTTTATGCCGGTCTGGTGATGGCTTACATAACGAAGGTACCCCACGCGGAATTCGTACTGTAAAAATTCCCAGGCAAGCTCTTGTTGTTGTTCTCCCAGCTTCAGACCTCCGCCTGATCTTTCCGCGGATTCACGTTCCTTAACTCTCTTTGCTGGATGATATTCTCATCAGAAACATATTCAACGTGAAAAATGGCGACTACTAGTGCGTAAATTCAGTGGTGCCGCTAGACTATCTAGCTAACGACAGTATACTATAGCTACTAGCAGTACTGCGTGAGTGATTATTCTAGCGCACAGAAACCACTTTCAAACCGCAGATTTCAGGTCAAACACAACGACGTCACCTACGACCTCGTCTACTACCGCTGCCGCCACCACCACCACCACCAGCAGTGCTTCGCCGACCACCTTGACCAGCCCGACTACGACTACGACCAGTCCCAGCTCCACTACCACCACTACCACCACCAGCTCCACCACCACTACAACTAGCAGTACGACAACATCGAGCACTTCAACAAGCGCTCTTACTGCTACTACCACTCCGGTTTCGACGACTTCCACGCCTCTCACGACCTCTGCTCCCACGACGACTCGGGCAAGTGTTGTCACGCAGACGTCGACACAGTTTGTTTCCTCTACCAGCTCTGTACCGACAAGCTCAGGTACCGCTGTCGCTTCGGGGGGATCGAAAGGGTAAGTCATTCGCTGCCGTTCCGCCCTTCCCTCTACTTTCCTCTCCAGACTACTGGCTTCGTTCGTTTTGCTCTCGACGTCGGCGTGGTCTAGGTGCATTCGGGCGTTTTAATTCCGAGGCCCGATGGTCGCATGTACCTTGTCCTCCACCACCACCATCTCACCCTTTCACCGTCTGCCACCGCATCCCCCTCGAAGGGCTGACCTGGAACGGCATTGTCGTAGGCTTGTCAGCTGTCATACACGGGCTGCTGATATCTTTTTTCTCTCGGGCTCTTCGCATTTACCAGCGTGGCATTCACATCATCCATCAATCTATTCTTGATCTTGACATAATGGCGATTTCCTGAAACAGATCACTGATTGATCATTTTTTGCAGATTCTTTGCCAATACCGGCGCCGTTGCGGGCGTGTTCTCTGTCGTCGGCCTCATCGTTCTCGTTATCGCCATCGCCCTCGTTACCAACGGTATACGCCGCCGCCGTGCACGCAAGTTCGATCGCGAGCTAGCGGCAGCCACCCTAGAAGCGGCTTCGGCTCCCAAGCCCATCTTCCTGGACGACGAAGACGACGAATACGGACCCGGGGCTGCGCGTGGTGGTTATGGCGGTGGATCCGGCGGGGGCGACAGGGGGTATGGTGGACAATACTCGGATGCCTCTAGCCACGGGACCTACGGCCAACCAGCAATGAGCGTCGGCAGTCATGGCGAGTCGTACGGCATGCGCGAAATGAGCAGCGGACAAAGCATGGGCAGCGCAATGCATAGTGTGGGCCCCGGCGATATCTTCGACCCCTACGCGGTAGGCGCAGCAGGCGCTGCAGGCGCCGCGGGCATCGGTGTCGCTCGTGCGCGAAGCGGCCGTGTGGCTGGCGACGGCGGGTACGCAGCGGCTCTGCAAGAAGGTTCGGCACCGTATGCTGCGTTTGCTGTACCCACCGGTTCTTCGCAGCGCCCACCCCAGAACAACATGGACATCCTGGAGGCTGCAGGCATGGGCGCTCACACCGCCGGTGCTGGCGCGCTCGCTCGTGGCCCATCTGTCTCTCAGCCGCAAGGCCAGTACAACTCGCAGTATCAACCGTACCCGGCGTCGCAGCAGGGCTCGCAGCTTCACCAGCGCTCGCCGTCAGCCTCCGCGGAGTACGCGAGCCTCGACCGGAACCGCTCGATGTCCGGGAAAGACGCCATGCCGTCTCCATATGTTGCCGCCGACGCGTATTACCCACCGCAGCAACAGGGCGGGTTTGCTAAGTATGAACAGCAGCCGCAGCCTCAGCACTACGACCAACAGTACAATGGCCAGCAATACGGTCAGCAGCAGCAGTACCCGGCACAGGGATATCCCCAGCAACATCGGTATGCATCTCAGTCTCAGTCTCAGCCGCAGCCGCAACAGCCTCAGCAAGCTAATCGGTACTCTGTTGCCGATGACGATGACGATGCGTACGGCGGCTATGTTGCAGAGGAACACCCTGGCGAATCGGGTGGTGGAACCGCGGCGAAGTTCCCGAATCCTTTTGGGACGGAGGGCGTGGAGAGGGAGAGGGAACGCGACAGCAGTGCGGAGGATGATGAACCAAAAAGGGTTTTGAAGGTGCGTAATCCTCTAGTCCTATGAAGGAAAGAAGCATACTTACCCCTCGTAAGGTTGCGAACGAGTGATCGAGCTGATCCAAATCGTCCACCCCGCAGCAGCCCTCGTCTCCCCTCTTTATCTTCCCTACTGATGATCTCATTCCTTCGGACTTCTTCGCTTCGTTGTTGGGCTTTGGCTGTATATATTCACACTCGACGCCGAGTTATCCGTATCATTATTCCTGTGTAATCCTCACCTACCCCATTCACCCCGTCTGCACCGTCTCCCTTGCTTTACCTTTGCTCATGAGCCGCGGACGGCATTTCGACCACGTTCCCCTTTCACCCCTACCCATTTCACCCTTGACGTCGAGTGCCCGCGAGCCATCCCCGAAACGAATAACCACGCGCGCACCGCACCTCTTGTACATATACCTGCTGCTTCTAATCCCCCCTCCCGCCCCAGCCCCTTTGGGCCCGCGGCCTTCTCCCCTCATCCTCCACCCTCTCTTGCCCTGGGTGCGAAACCAGGGCCCAACTAGTCCCGCCGGCGCCGCGCACAGGCGCGACGTCCGTTTTTCCCTCTTCTTCCTCCCGAACCTGTTTCTTTGCTCTTCTCTTCTATTTTTATATATGATTGCTTGCCAGCCTACCTATTCTTGATACCCCGTCTGGACGCGGCCCCACCCCCCTGTGCCTGTGAAGCACCAGCGTAAATGTTCCTGTCACTTGGAGTATTTATTTTTTGTTGTTTGTGCAGTCGGTGGTGTGCGCATTCGCGATGTGAATGAATATAGGGATACCCGATCGATCTTCGTAAGTGAATTAATGAGATGGTTTTGTGTAGGGTGAATTTTTGGTACTGCGGCGGGTGTTGTCGCCCTAGGCAAAACAAAAACTTCATTCCGGTACGGGGAATCGAACCCCGAGCTACCGCGCAATTTTTGGATGACCTGCGAATGCGCATTGTACATGAAAGGCGGTAATGTTAGCCGTTACACCATACCGGATGGAAGTAGAGGATTGGCGTAGGCGTACGCCTCCGAGGAGTTTGTTAACGTTTCCGTGAGCGTGGAACTCGTATGGAAAGCTGCGCAAAGCCCGGTGAGTCCGTACTTTCTCTGGATACCTCCCTTGCTCAAGACTGCGAAAAAGCTCGAAAACACAACTTCCTCATCTGTCCGCCTACGTTATATTTGACTCCGGCGTCGTAGAATTCGCGACGATCAAACCAAAGGAATCGAGCATAATGCGTCCGGTGTAAAGACAGCCATCACTAAGATAAAAGAAGCTACGGTGCGCGGTGGTGTACCTGGAGAATCCAGGCCTCTCGTCCAAGGAGATGTTATAAGTGATGCCGAGAGCGCCATACTTTTCGTTCGCAGGGACAGCGTAGAGGTGGGCTTCCGAGTCAATTTAAGTAGATAGTTTTGTTTCGCGGTGACTGATATTTATTACGCCCGCTTGTGCTATATCTGATATTAGCTCGGTCTATTCTGTTTTGAAGCGCATTTGAATGATGTAATTTGATATGTACATCGAACATAAAATCATGAACAAATGATATGCTTTCTTCTATCCGACTTTTCCAGGTTTAGAAGAATACCCTCCTTGGGTTTATTGTTGGCTTCGGAGAAGAAATATCGTCATAAAGTATCATCAATATCGATAGTAAAACATACCTCTGAGTAGAAAAGCCCCATTCGCTTCTCCTTCTCTCGCATTTCTTGCTCCAATATTACAAAACCGGGAAGAATTTCATCCAAAAAGTTTTCGGCATCGTGCTGAATGAAGAAAGACGCATTGGCTCCCGCTTTAATCCAAGCTATTGGGTGGTCAAAGTTATCCTCAGGGAAGAGCTTGAATATATAGCATGAGCCGTTGGTTGAATTTATAGAGGATATGACAACCTACAGCCAGACGGTTCTCTGCATCGGATTTCCAAATGAAATTCCCATTACCTGTGTCGATATGCCATGTCCTGCTGCTACAACCAAGTGTTCAATGACATGAGCGACTTAAACTGCGGCTTTAGCCAATGCATTCTGGGTTAATACTTACGGCGAGGCGGTCTCCTGAGATTCACTAAGGCGGAGCCACTCCTTCAATTTAAGTTTATCGCCGCCATAGCGTTGGGTAAATGTGATGGTGTCAGAAGCGACCCAGCGGCGCTGTATTGTGACGAGAAGCTCCTGCGTGCGCAGATCCGTGATCCGTGTGCATGATACAGACTTATCCAGTGTGGAGATCGAATAACATGGCTTTCCGTCGCGCAGGAGAAGGGTGTTCAGTACGCTATGCTTGCTACACACGAGCTCTATATGAGGCTGAGGATTGACAAGGGTGGCTTGCGACCCCGAATGGAACATGGTTGGTGAGTAGACTAGGAAAGATTGCTTCAAGAAACCACACAAAAGAATGTCATTTATAGTGTATACGTGGTAAATATGCGCAAAGTAAGATTAGCTACCGACAATGATCCATCGCCAGACCAGTCTAGATAAAAGGTTGGAACGAGGCGGTGTACATGCTGTGCTGCACACTGCGAAATATGCGGAGATGCGGGCTGAGAAGCCCTGCACACGGACCATGGGAATGAAATCTTAAAAGCCGAAGTCATGAGGTTGCATTTCACGAGTGAACGGCCACCTTCGGTCACAAAAAAGGCTCTGAAATGCTGTATACCAGCTACACCAGACTAAATCAAGTGGATAAATATAATTGAATTGGCTCAGGCTGTGCGCATAAGCACATGGTGTATTCATGCTTCCACGGCTGTGAACAGGCAGCCTGTGGTGCCCTGGGCACTCCCATGACTGCATCTACGGCGAGATGAACTAGGGTTAGGGTTAAGCGAGCCGTCCGACCTGAAAAACACCCACCCAACTAGTGGCCACTAGCTAGATCAGGACAGGTAAAAATTATGACGGTGTATGAGCCTTCCACGAGCTCAAGGGCAGAAGACCCGCGGCGATCATCCGAGGACAAGGTCGCCGTGCTATGGATCATCGGACCGCAGCCCACAGGCCCATACAAGCTGTAGATGCCCCCTGTGGACAGGGTCACCGTTGATACGCTTGCGAGCGCTCTGCGTGCGAACAACGGCGACGAGCAAACAAACAAAAAGAAACGAAATGAAAAGGGACGAACGGGGACACGCAGAAGCTCGACAAAAGGTGCGTGGGGTGCGAGGGTGTTCCTACACGGCTTCTAGCCAATCGGG
>JAEKIV010000688.1:0-25558 GCA_016801325.1 Hypholoma fasciculare
TTTTTTTAAAAAAAAAAAAAAAAAAAAAAAAAAAAAAAAGAAGCGCATTTTTACCCGGACACCGCACATTGACCGCACCCGCACCGCCTGTTTGTGGGATGCTCGGGCGCTTCCGCGCGCGCTCGCATCCGGCCGCCATGAATGTCCAAAAAAGGGATTCTTTCGATTACAACACCCCAATCACTACCGCGGATTGGTATGCAGCGCTCCTCAATGCACTCCCGCTGCCCCTCACGCCCGTGTCTGTGCTCCACTCGCGTTTCACAGAGCCGCCGCACGGCGGGGACGAACGCGTTCTGCGACGCGCCCTCGAGCGTGCTCATCGCGACGGACGTCGTCGCGCGGGGGATGGACTTCGCCAACGTGACAACCGTCATTAAACTCGGCGTGCTGATGGACAAGGAGTCGTGCATCCACCATCTGGGCCGCACGGCGCGCTTGGCGCACCGGCCGCGCATTGTTCATCGTTGCGCGACCTGAATCCTTCTTCCCTAAATTTGCCCTTAAGGAGATCACATTCCAGAGCTACCGCCCCGTGTACCCAGGCACCCCAAATACCACAGGCGCGTCGACAACCGCCGCGGCCGCGCTCGAAGCCGACATCAAAAATAAAACATACAGGGCGTGGTGTACACCTCAGAACAAGTTGAACAGTCGAGAAGCCTGCAAGATCATTCGAGAGAAACTTTGAAAAACTGACCGAACTGACGCACATAACACGCGTATGTGAAAAAATTGTCGTACTGAGAGCTTAGAGCCTGACGGAGCCTCTTAAGTGTGGGAGTCCATGAAAAAATCAAAATCCGATCGATCCGACACTGATTGCCCTCTGTTCATTCACTGATTGCAGTATACTCGCACTTGCAGATTCAACGACCACACAGTAATAGCTCAAAATGCCGCTCAGTTCACTCGATATACTTACTATGGACGAACCAACCCTGAGAAACACCTACACCATTGACAAATTGCGCATCCCACCTCAAGAGATGAAGCCCTGGCGTGATATTCAGCCGACTGTATGCTCATTTTGTAGCAAGTTGCAGAGAGAGAAACTTTTATGTGCAAAGGTGCGCCGCGTCGTAAGATATTTATTGCTTCGACGCTGACTTGCCATAGTGCAAGATTGCAACATATTGCTCTAGAGAGGTCTGATACAAACAATCATTTGTACAATATTCTATTACTGAGTGACATATCTCTTCGCGCGCCTATTGCATAATTGCTGGACATTGATTTGCACTTGAATTAGTGTCAGAAGAAACAATGGTACGCCAAAATCTGCCTTCCACATAATGTATGGCTCACCATCATCAAGGCCATCGCACAAGCTCGTGTGTCAGCAGTCGAAGACCGCCGTCAAATTCAAGTTTGTCAGCACGCTCATGGGCAATGTAACCATCGATAGTTTTCTCATGGCGGCATTCGTCCTGACCTTCGGGCTTCACGAAAACATGATTCTTGACCAACCGCTAATCGTGCGGTGTGATCTTGCCATTGATGCGGAGGATCTTCCACTTATTTTCCGTCTCGCCGCTGGAAAACAGACGCCAGAGGATTTCCCGGACGGTGTCCAAGGCATGCTTCAGATCAAGTCATTTACTCCACTCGATGCAAATGTTGCCATGGACGCTCGCAGATGGAAAATATGGCAGCAAGCAAAAATGCAAAACCACTTACTAGATTGGGCGGCTCCAGTCGGTAAGAACGCTACTGGCCTCATCGACTTTCATATGGAAGGGACAGATCAAGTGCTCACATTCCCCTTTCATGTCCGCAATGGAGCGACCGATGTCGCCGCTTCGTTAGCTAAAGGCAAAGATGTAGTCCACCCATTCAATGGACAAACGGTACATCTGAATTTAACGTCAATGACTCTCGTTGGGTTTGTGAACTTCAGTTACTTAGACAGATTGGCGTTAACTATGAGACTAATTTGTTGAGCTTCTAGGATCATCAATGACCACATTCACCAAGATAGGAAGAACGAGCTCAGATTGAGGACTAATATGCCCAAAGAAGGACTTTACAAGTACGTAGGCGACAATATCAACCCGCACCACATGCGAATGCTGCCCACGGCTGTAAATGGAGCTAAAAACGCATTGAATCTTGCTTGAAATTGCTACCGGAACAGTTCCAGCTTGCTCATGCTGAGTTTATACGAGTTAGGCGCACATGATTTGTAGTCGCTAAGAATGCGTGAAATACGATATTTTTCGTATCTTTTAATTGAGCAGCAAGCAGAAATAATTTATATCTGACGCCTGACCTTCGGTAGACAACCGCTCGCCCACAACGTGGGCGCAAGTCGGAGTGCCGCAGTCAGAGCTAGCGTTGTTCAATAAAGATCTGGACGCGAGGAGCTCCTCGACAACGATCGTGTTTGAAAGTAGATGCTAAAATGCTGTGCAGCTTAGCCTAGCTACATGGACTTAAATATCGGGCTCGTTAGCGATCAGGTCACCGCGCGGCAACGCATTTTGTTCCAAGATGTATCTGAAAACCTGATTATTAGAGAGGGAATACAATATCTTGGATATACAGTGGTATGGGAATACGGGTTTGAACCTAAGGGCCATCGATATTGATAATAAGCTTTACTCCCTTTATTCTCTCCAACGGAGCGAGCAACTTGCGCATATATGGCTCGCAAGTGCCTTGAAAACTATTCGGGGCGAAATCGTGAGGTGAAAGAAAATAGAGGCGAATATCGAATGTTATAGTTGCCTCAGTACCCGCCGATGAGCAGCTGTTCTTAAGCCATTCGAGTATGGAATGATGATAGATCCGAGAGTAGATATCGTCAATACCATCACAGATGTTTTTCGGAAGGCAGTAATAGTCGTGGACAGCTCGAATCTTGAGGTCAAGGGAAGGTGGGGGGACGGATGGTAATAGATGCCGCATTCCTAGAAAAAATGGCTTGAAGGATTCGTCGATCGCAGGTGGTCGTATGTCATCTGTATATTCTGAGTCGTCTAAATATATCTGATGGTATTCCCTTTCAATACGAAGACATTGTAGCACGTCGGATTGGATGTATTGCAGTATGGCGAATGGGACATCTAGAACTGTTGAGATACCGGAATCAGCCTCTCAGCCTGATTGCATATTTCGGAAGGAATCTTACACTCGTGAATAATAACTTCTAGCTTCGTCGTTATTTTCCCGATTCTGGTCAATGCTCCGTACTCTATGTCATCACGTAGCCAGAACTTGACTTTATCTATGAGTGCCGTGTGTTCATTTTGCAGTCCGCGATAAAACACAGGCACAAAAGATGGTGCCTCCTCGACTTCTAAGTTTACAAGGCGTGGCAGCATTGGGTAATGGTCTGGTATTTCTGATGCGATGAAGTGAGCATGGTTGATGTGTAGGCTTTTGATGGCGGAAGCAGCAAAAAGACTGCTCGGCACGTTCCAGATCGCTTCTAGTCGAAGTGTCGCAAAGAATTGCTTACAACACGAGTCGTGCAGAGCGGCGATGGTTTCACTACCCAGGGTGTCGAAAGAAAGGCCACTGACTTCGTATAGGCCGTTACTTGGACCAGTATGAGGATAGTGGCAATTGCTGGAGACACGTATACTTAGCGAGCGGGGAGTCTGGTCGGATGAAGAGTTTCCACACTCTTTACACACCATATTGAGGATATTGGAAATGATTTTATCTCTTATTTCACTTTGCACCGGTACTATGTTGTATGCTCGTCCAAGCCAGAGGCAAAGAGATCGGATATGGCGCGCGATACCTTCTTCCTGTTGCCATGAATTCCAACACAAGAGGCTAGCCAAGTTTTCCAAATGATCAAATGGCGTGGTGTGGATGCATATCTCAAGAGTGGAAAACCGGTGATGATTGACGCGTTCCCTGCAGCTGCGAGAAACGAGGGCAATATCGGATAGTGTTGCCAGTGGTTTGGAATCCGAATGACTAGTAGCAAGCTTGTCAATTATCTCGTCGAGTATTTCGGTAGGGATATGCTGCTGGTGAGGTTGTAACAGGCACATTGCCAAGTGCGGGCTGTGAATGAAGAATGCGAGGTAGAATTTGGTGTCGAACCTGCGACAAATTGATATAGTCAGAACTCCCCGGGCCCCCCCAAAAAAGGGCCTGCTTCTGCCGAATCCCGACTCCCCACCGAGTGTCGTCTGAGTTTATAAGCTGAATAACCGGAATGATGTGGTCGGCAGCCGTGTGAAGCAGCTGTCGGAAAAATCGAGATCAGCATATCACAGCGGATCTGGAACCTGAGCATTGATATTGAGGCGTTGAGGTGTTCTGCTCTACAAACACAGGGCGCATGCCCATGCTCCGCCCACACTCTGCCATGGACTAGTAATTAGTGCCTGACAAATAATATTTCCGTGGCTGCGAAGTTGAAATGCACACCGGTAGCCACACAAATCCAGCCGTTAAAAAACAAACCAATGCTGAAGCTGAAGCGCTGATCGATCATCATGCATCAAAAAGATTGAAATGTATCTAGCTTTTAGTGGACGGTGTGTATGTGTGTATGTGTATATGTGGACCATTTGAAACCCGGTCTAAGTATGCATGTCTGAAAATTTGTGAATATTCCACGATGTATTTCATGCAGTCAGCAGTCGCCGTAAACAGGTTTATTAACTGGCCTCACGTACGGCGATTATTTTCTCTGAAATATTACTCCTCCTACCCTGTAGATATCATGATAGTGATCAAAGATGTACTGGGGTGGCCTAGTACGCTAGATCAACCCAATAGAGCTGGACGGCGATGTAAGCAGATATTCATTACATTCGTTGACAAGGAGTCTTCGTTATTTTTGTGGGCCCTCAGCGCTCAGCGCTTCAGCCTACTCTAGATACCGTTGGCAGTCCGTGTACATTCTGCGATGTTTCAGTTCGTGGGCAAGTGTGGTGTTGGAAAGTATCCGCGTATCTGTGTATATTTTATTTGCTTAAACAATACACTTCTGAGCTCAGATCTAGTATATAAGTCACCAGAATACGCTGGGACATCCCAACTTCGCAGGCGAAGCCATTCAGTACGCTGCTGCTGGCCATAGCGTACTCAACCCCTCCTTCTCGACTTATTTTATATCTCCTCAACAATGAGATACAGGACTTGCATTACTCTGTGTCTTTGCCTCAGCCTCCTCGTTTCCGCCCTCCCCTCGTCTATCCCTTCTTTGGATCGTGGTACTACACTGCAACAACTCAGGTTCGACAAGAGAGCAGACCGTAGCACTAGTCCTGATATTCCCCGCCCACCGAAAACTCCTACTCCTCAAGATGACCCTAATGTTCCAGTGCCAGGGAGAAGTGGAATATATCATGAAGAGGGACCTAACCGGGTATGGTTTATGTATGGAGACGATCTCAGGGTACATGCAGAACACGTTAAGTTCAACCAGGAAAAATACCCAGAAAATCTATGGCCTTTTAGCCTTGCTAGCGTGTCGCAGCATTACGAGAATAGAAAGGATGCACTGCGGGGTATTCCCACACGGAAAGGAATGGTCAGAGATGAGAAACCTATAGCTGCGTCTCTGTACAAGACCGACCCAACAGTGATGTACGCTTCTGCAAAGGAATCACGTACGTCTTACTTTATTTGATTTGGACGCTCCAGATTGACAAATATACGCAGATCGCGAGGGAGCGCTAATCGCTAAGGGCATTAAAGTGATGCGACAACACCGCGACTCGGGAGGCTTACTCCGGGCGAATTTGGGCTTCAGTGATCCCGAGCCGGATATGAAAATCCCGATTTCGGCGCCTCCAAAGCTGCCCACCTCCGAAAAGATAGGTAAAAAATCGATGATACCAAAGCCTAAGGTGGTCCGAGCAGAGTTGAAAATTCCCAAAGGGTCCCAAGATTCGAACAAAAATACGGCAGGACCAACAAATCAAGGAGGCGATCTTCATCTTGTCGACACCATGGGCGGTATGACGCTAAGGCCGCGCCCCGGACCGGTAATTCCTGAGCGGAATCCAAATGTCGTCGCGCAGAAGGTCAAAGAACGCAAAGAGGCGGTGAAGGCGCGGGGAAAGGAAACCTTTCTGGTCAAATTGCCACCTAAGCTGCCGCCGGGTCAGGCATGGCACCCAGCGGGCGAAGGCCCGACGCATGCCGGTGCCCCACTACCGTATACCAACTTCGAGGGTCGGCGCCCGGACAAATATCAAAGCTATGCGCATATGACCCACATGCAAGCAGAGAAAGACGCACGCCATAGGCTAGAAGCGGACAAGGAGCGCCGGCGTGTTACTCTGGGGGGGAAAGATTTTGGGATCGCACCACATCAAAGCGCGCACGGTGGGGAACTGTCTCCGCCACATCCTCAACCGCCGTACGATCCGAGTCTTGCTGCCTATCTGAGTCATATGTCAGAGCACGAACTTGCCCTAAACGGTATCCGCGGAGATCAACCCATCGCTGGCCCGTCTCGCCTCCATCATCAGGACATCCACGCGGGTGGAAGCAAGAGTCGCTCTCACTCGCCAGTGTCCGATACTGAGAGAGGGCACCACATCAATCCAGTCCGTCCGCCAGGGCGCTACGGATCTCGTATACCGGTGCGCATCAATCGCGATAGATCTGCTTCTCCTCCTCTAGTCCACATTCATCATTCCCCTCCTGCGCATAATACTAGGTCTCGTCGCAAGGAGAAAGATAAAGGGAAAGGAAAGGAAAAAGAGACATATCCATGAGCGGCTCAGGACAAGCTTAGGAAGTCTGCGGCGTCACGAGTCTCAGGTAAACTCGTTTTACATACTTCACAGATAGTTTATTTGTCATTCTACTCTGCGATACGAGGGCTGTTTAATTAAATGGTTTAAGGCAGTGGTGTGGAATATGAGAATTACGATTAGAAAACTTACAGGTTAGCGCCTCCCGATGAGGCCATGCGGCCTTTGAATTGAAGCTGTTTGCCTTCCTTTCACCACGTCCACAAGCAAAAATTGAAGCGTTACACCATCCTTCAATGATCTCGTATGCATTCTACCTCAGACACTTGCCCAATTTAGGCTCTTCCGACCCAAATTAGGAAAGCGCATGAAACGACACAGCTTACCCCATCGCAATTCATCACACGGGCGCTAAGCGTTAAACGTTAAACGTTAAACCGCCAACCAAGCAGACGAACATACAAAAAAACAACAGTGCCGCGGCGTCTATCAGCCAGCCTATAGAAAACAATGCACAGAGCGTATGTACAAATACACAGCGACCGCCCAGCGCAGCGCAAGGGCGGGGTATAATACCCAGGCGCGGGCGTGCGCCCGGAATGGGAAAAGTAAATACAGCATATCCTCGGCCTCATCGACCATCCTCCGAACCCATTTCAACACGGAATAATCAGCATCTACAACAGTCGAATCAAATCGCAAAAAATAAGGCGCCCGCGGTGCGGTGGCGGCGCGCTACGCCCCAATCACGCGCGCTACTATGCTCGTACGACACCGCTCGCGCCGCTGAACGCGCTCGCGCGGGGGTTCCAGCGCCCGTGCATCGGCTCGCTCGATGCCTTGTTCGCGATGCTGAAGAGGAGGCTGAACGCGAGGAGCAGGGTGAGCGTGATCCACCCTAGCCACGCGAACGCGACGAGGGCCGATTTAGCTATGTTCTCATTCATGTATGCATAAAATGGGAGATAATGATAAGTGGTAAGGGATGAGGAGGGTGTAGGGAAATGGGGTGGGATTGAGTAAAGGAGAAACGCACCGTGCTCCCGGCCGCGCCGGCGATCCAGAACACCCAGAGCACACTCAAGCCCACGATCTCCGCGAGGAACGTCGAATACACGGGGTGCTCCCAGCGCTTGTGTATCGACAAGATCCTGCAAGCACCAAGCCCTCGATCAGCCCATAACTCACGCATGTGCGCCACACGCCAGGCGCATGGCGTGCGCAGCGCACAGAAAGGGGAAGGAGCACGCACATAACCACCGCCCACGGGATCGTGATCAGCGTCGTGAAGAGCACCTCGACGACGATCGGGTCTGTGGCACATAATCGGTGTCGGCGTCAGCGCGGCGTCCTCTCGGTGAAATGCCTCCCGCGCGTGGGGAGGTGGCACGCACCGTAGAAGTCGTGCCCGTTGTTGAGCGGGTCGTCGCGCGGGAGGTGCGTCGTGTACCCGAGCCGCGCTGCGGAGAGGCAGAAGAGCACGAAGCTCCAGAACACCTGCGTGCGCGCGCGTATCGGTATCAGGGTGGCACGCCCTCAGGGGAACGGAATAGGGAGAAAGGCTCACTAGTGCGGCGTACATGCTCATGCGGACAATGGGAAAGTCGAGCTGCATTTTGTTTAGAGGCTACGGGGGGAGGCGTGCGCTCTGCTGTGGGTCTCTAATGGCGAGATGAAGTCGTGTGCGATAGATAGCGGCAGCGGTCCGTCGGCGGCGCTGGCGAATGTGTCGAACGGGAGAGTCGAAAGAAGGTGGGGTGTGAGAGGAAGGGTGCAGTCGACGCGCAGCGTACTAGATCAAATCAAGGAGTGTGGTGGATGGCAAGCAAGCAGGCTCTGCGCAGCGCAGCGGGCGATCGAGTGTATATGCAGAGCGGCGGTGGCGATGTGGCCCGTTACGAACACGCGGGTCTAGCGGAGGTGGCCTGTCAGTGGTGGCTGGCTGGCTGGCAGTGGTGGTGGTGGCAGACAACCGGAAACAAAGGGCCCGCGGAAGCGACAAGACGCGCCCGCGCGCTCGCACCGCCATCCCCATGCACACGCCGCAGTACCCCCTGAGGGCTGGCAACACCCACGGCCAAGACGGCGAGCCCCGGGCCCGCTTGGGGGTGGAGCGGATCCAGAACGAGCATCCGGCGGCCCTTGGGCCTCGAGGACCTGTCCTATACAGCATCCATCAGGATCAGTCCATTGCGCGCAGGTTGCAGTGGCCCGAGGCAATGCCGCCGTCTGCACGGCGCGTTGACGACGCGCTATGCCCGAGCCGAGATTAGCGCTATTGTTCCCTGGTCGAGCGACGCACACACGTACAGACGCCGCTTCACAGGCCGAGCGTGTCCCAGGACTTGTCGAGCAGATCTACGCCGTCCAGTTCATGAGACTTTTGTCGTCCCGAGCAGAGCCTCTCGAGTCTCGCGCGCACCACGCCTCCTCGCCGAGGCCTGGCGCGATCGCTCCATCAGGATTATCAGAGAATCAAGGATCAGACATATCAGAGCTAATCAGAGCCCGTTCAAAGACTGCTTCTGACTGATCCCGCGTTGCTGTTGCGTGGGCACCGTCGCGGAGGCCATGGAGCTGGAGGTTGCGTACATAGCTTGGGTAGTGATGCAAGATCGCGACACCCGTGCCACTCCGCGCCGGATCACCTCGGCACGGCCACGCTGCCGGCCGGCCGGCGCTTCCAAGCCTCCTCCTGCTCCTGCTAGTCCGCCTTTGGTAATTCTTGCTCAAGCGGGAACGTTCTGATTTCTACACGCGGGCTCGGAAATTTGGATTAACAGATATATTTCATAATGCCTCAGTAAAAGCACCGTAGCGTCGATGTTTTCTTTACTGTGTGTCCCCCATTCTCCTTCAAGCATGAACAACGAAGTACTTATTTATGTACTTTTGTATTATGCCGGGGGTAAGTGCCATTACTTATACTCTACAGCTAGCAAAAAACTTGAAGCCATGACGTCCTTTTTACATAGTAAATTAAATATTTCATTATGACCTGTATTCCACTCGCTCTCACTGCACCAAGCAATACCGACCACCGGCTCCCTCTTGGCGTCAGTCGCCCTGGCATACAAAATCTACAAGCGCCAGATGAGCGCCAGCATGAATACGCAGAAGTCCCGCCCCTACACCTATCTAATAAAGCTTATCTGCATACGCAAAGCGAAACATAGACACCTTCTGCAAGTTCTCTAGACCTCATCGAAATAACAGCCCACTGAACAGAACCCAAAAACGAGCGTGTAGTCACCGAGAGCGATAAGATATTAGATACATAGAGCAATTAAGTAGATAGGCAGCAGTGCACGCCGTGGATATATGATGCCGCAAATCCAACCGAGTCCGTTCCTCCTTCCTTCCTTCCATTCACTCCCACCAATCCTTCCGTCCACTAACCCAATTCCAAGCCACAACCCGTCTCCCGTCAGGGAACCAGGGCACGGCTATTGTTTTGCTTTTCCGTCCTGCCGTGCTGCGGGGAGGCATGCAGGTGTATAAGAGGCATGAGCCTAGTCGCTGCCGTGTGGCGGCCCATGCGGGTGCGGTGGGGGCACGGACTCGCCGTCGCTGATGAAGATGTTGTTCCCATGGACGTTGAGGAAGGAGTACTGCGAAACCAAGCATGATCAGTTCCGAAAAAGGTGATGACAGAAGGCAGGAACGCACCTCCGCGAGCTCCGGCGTGCGCTTCGCGTTGTAGTTCTGGTACACCAAGTTCGGCTGCAAGACGGGGAACGTCAGTCGTGCTTCCCAGCATAAAAACAGGAAGAGCTCACCTCTGTCCAGAAAGGCCTGAGCCCTGCGGCTTCGAGCATCTGCCACCATTCAAGGAATCCTGCGAACGTCTTGTCCCAAATATGAATCTCGAGCTGTAGCTGGCCGAACGGCAACGGCTTCCCGCTCGCAACGTATGGGCGCAGCAGCGTCGTCAACGTCTCGAATTCCCATCCTTCAATGTCGATCTTCAAGATATCAATGTGCGTGTGCCCATTCTGCTTCATCAGCGTCTCAAGGGTATACATCTTCACGTTATCCTCCGGCCCATCCTTGTCCTCCCCAGCGAGCCCAACAGCATGGAAGTGCGTCCGGTGCGCCTGGGCAGACGGGATCTCGGGGCCAAACGACTTGACGCTGAAGTCGTACCCCCACACCTCGCAGTGCGCCGTGCCGTCGAGGATCTCCGCCTCGAACGACGACTCGAGGTTGATCCCGAACGAGTACACGACGCAGTCCGGCTTCTGCGCGACGCGCGAGAGGCCGCAGACCCACTTGCCGCCGTCGCCGAGCGCGCCGAGGCGCTCGACCTCGTGCGGGCAGTTGAACGCCGCCGGGAAGAAGTCCCCTGTGTGCGTGCGCGCACGCGCGTTGTCAGCGAGCGATCGGCGCAATATGTCAGACGCGGATCAGGGGCCGGGGCAGAAGACTCCATCCCCGCCCCCGCACCAGCACCAGCACGTTGTAATGTGTAGAAAAAGCACTCACAGACGGTGTATGGTGGCCAGGGGGGCACGTCGGGCGGGAACCTGGACACGTCACAGCCTCTCGGTCAGCACAGCATCACCGGCCATCGAACGCAGCACGCACAGGTCGACAGCTTTGGGCGTTGGCCCGAACTTCTTGATTAGACCCTCACGACCAATGAGCATCTTGTCGTAGATCGCATTCGAGCGCGAGACGCGAGCAGGTAGCGACGTGTCGAGTGGGGCACGCAGAGCGCCAGGGGGTGGGTGCCGAGGTGCGAGAAGGAAGATGGCGGTGAGGAGCGCCGCTGCGACGAGCGCGGCGTAGCGCGGGTGGCGAGTGCAAACGGCCATCGTCTTCAGTTGAGTGAATGACGGTGGTGGAGGTGGAAGATAAGATGTGTTGGAGGAGGTTGTGGTGGGGAATGGGATGAGGCGTGGCACTGCACCCCGAATTCTAATACACCGCACATACCCACATCCACACGCCAAGCCCCGTTATGTAAGTCTCTCACCGCTATTTATAGCGTTTTGGGGTTCTGTACGTGAAGTGCTCATGCGTTTGCGCCTTGGACAAAGTGCCTGAACATTGTTGAGTCTTTCAAATAGTGCATGGCGTAGATTCAAAGCCCTAAAACATCTATCCTATCTTCCTCAAAATTCACTGAGAAAAGATAATCACACCTACCGACAATTTGGGGTGCTGATCGAGGGTGCATCAACGTGATACGTTTCTACTAATCATGATGGATGGGAGCAGATGGGAGAACAACAGAATGGGTACCCTCAACCGAGACATTACAACGCACCACGCGCCCCCTGAAAGCATGGACGACACCAGCGCTCTGCGACCTGCCCCGCAAGGCCCGAGGCACGCCAAGCCTCGCGGGCGCCTACGGGCGCTATAGCGCGGCCATACGAGCCCATACGGGTGTCCTCGGCGCGAGCGCTAATATAAAATTAGTAAACACGCTCGGTCCCTGGACAGAGACGCCCGTCGCTGCTGCGCATCCTTGCGCATCTTCGCCGCGCCGAGTGCGCGCGGGGACGCGCTTTGCTCATTACGAACTTGCTTCACCCGCGGCGGCTACGTAAGTGAGTTGTATGAATGATGAAATTTTCCAGCGTAGCGCCGCTCTCACGGGTGTCACATCGCCGCCCCACGCCGCGCTACCCTGACTATTCCGCATCGGTACATTCATCCACGCACGGACCCGCGCTTAGCAATGCAACGTGCGCATTTAGCAGACAACGCACTGCCAGACGTGTATTTACATCTTCTCAGTTCTGATCTTCAGCTATTACTACACTGGCGCGCTGAGACCAGCGTAGGAAGCAAGATAAATCTGACCAGCATTCGAGTTCGTGCCGTGTGATAGCAGATATTCTATATAGTAATTTTCAATTTCTAATTTTGAAGTATGTACTTGTACGAACCGTGTCTCGTAAAAGTAAAGATATTTCCCGGTCCCGCCGTGCGGGAAGATGCCCTCAGGCCGACGGCGTACGAGCGAATGCTACTCCGCGCAGTGGGACGCAGCGGAGAAGGTAATCCGCGAAGGACACGGCGGCCTTGAGATCCGCGTCAGTTCATTGATTTACAACAGTAGTGAATAGCGCTGCTGTCCCCTGTTCTTCTATGTAGTCTCTGATGAGCGGGGCAGTTAACGAGGCGCCGCGACGCCGCTGATACCGGCGCGGGAGACGCGCTGCGAAAACTCGTCATCTCGCACCAGTCGCTACGTCGAGCGTCGAGCGTTTAGGGGAAGTCCATCACGACATATGCATACGGTCAGGCGGCTGAGGTGCGTTTACTAGTCCCCCGCCACGCGTATAAGTATAGGAGCGGTGCCGACAGGAGTACATAGCTTTCCCATATAGAGTATGGCAGAAATCACGCACTGTGGTGGTGGGTATAGATAAGTAAGTAAGCACGTGTGGCGCTTCTGAACGCGAACGTGTTGCGGCGCTCAATATGCATGCAAGGCCGGTGAGGGGGGGGTGACGCGGCGTAGGAACGGTACGCAGAGCTCCGCCAACGGTCGCGCGTTACTGTTAAGAGGGTGGCGCACGCTCGCGCGGAGACGCAGAGCTGCGTCCTGAAAACTTTTGCGCAGCGAGCACGAGGCGTAGTCAACAAAAGCGGGGAGGGGCACCGGCAGCGAGCGCCAAAAGTTTGCAATACATTTCTGTTATCGCTGGAGGTTTTATCATAAATACTCTACATTTCTCCACCTTTTCGCTGCGAAGGTAAAAAAAAATTTCCAACGCAGTGGGAAGGCGATTTATGTAAGTAATTCCACCCTTTCGTTGTAAGAGCGACTCGACAGAGCCATCAGAAATTATGTAATGCCAGATTTTTGTGTGCAGCCTATTCTTTCTGAAATAGGAGATGCGAGCCATAGAAAGTAATTCGCTTCAAAATGCACTGTAATAAATTTATTTTCCTTGATTTACTCCAGTTACCCAGACACATGTAGTCAGTACCTCAAGCCAAAAACAGCTGTCTATGCCATTCCAAGTAATGTGCGACCATTGCTCTCTACAAGGTAACTTTTTGTGGTCACATAATATAGCAATTGTATCCGCAGCAGTGACTAGACCCTCCCGACTCTAGCTGCGCTGCGGCGAGTCCGACGGCCAGCGTTGCAACGACATGCGTTCCGAACAATGACACGCGCACCGCCACTCCATACATGAAAAGAACCCACACGGCAATAACGCCCCACCCCACTCCACAACATGAAGTATGCAACACACGCGACAGGGAGCAGCGTCCTCAACGAACAAAACAAGCAAGGCGACCAATAAAGTCAATAAAGGCCCGTAGGCCGGCATATAATTATTACGATAAACCGCAGACTCTGCGTATGCGAAAAGGAACGACGTCGGATGGAGGGATGGGGGAAAGAACTATGTATGTGTAAATGTATGTATGTATGTACTGCGAAAAATGAGGAATAAAAAAGAAATGAAGAATAAAAGAGAGAGAACAGAGGCTGAGCTGTATTGTATGTACGAAGGATAACGACTGCGCGAAGAACAACAAGTGCACTGCTACGCGATACGCGATACCGAGCGAGGATCGATCCGCGGGGAGACGGCGATCTGGATTTTTGGAATGCGGGAGACTTGAGCGAGTGAGTGAATGCCGCAATGGGCGCTCCATGAATATATGGCGTCTGCGGATCTGACATTGACAAGGTGCGATGAGTGGATATGTACCAGCGCGTATGCATGCGCACTGGCAGAGTCGGCCGTCCTTCTGGTGTAGGCCGCGTAGAGTATGGGATGCGATAAATACCTGCGTTTCTTCTTCGGCTTCCGAGTCAGACGTCCACTCGCGCCAGCCACCTCCACCACCCACCTCCCTCACACCCACACCACCACGCCTACACCAAAGCCTACTGCCGTCCCTCCGGCCGATCAGGCAGCAAGCTATCATAAGTCGGCGGGATCTCCGGCAACTGGTCCTCCTGCTCCTCCACCGCCGGCGTGCGTCCTTTCCCCATCACGCGCCCACCGTCCTGGTGCACCACCACGCCCGAGCCCACGCTGCCCCCTACCGGGCGCAGCCCCTCCGACCCCGCCCCGCTCCCATTCGCATATCCATTCCCGTTGCTGCCCTCGCCGCCGCCGTTGTAATATTGTCCTGGCGCGGGTCCATGTTGGAGGTACGCCGCGCGCGCCTCGTCGGGGTTCGTCACCCGTGCTCCGAGCGCCTCCATCTCCTTCGCGCTGCGCCGATTATACGCGTGCCCCGCCGCCGCGCCACCAACTAGGCCCAGCGCACCCGCCGCGCCCGCGCCTACGACACCCGGGCCATACCCTCCAGACGAGTGCTCCGACCCACTGACAGTGCTGAGCGGCGGGCCGCTGCCGTACGGGTTCGCCGAGGCGGGGTAGTACCCGCCCCCGCCCTCACTCGACCGCCCTGCAGAGAGCACAGGCGAGCCCGGCGCGCCCTCGCTCGACGTCCCGGGGTAGTACGACGCACTCCCGCTCCCGCCGCCGCTCCCAGGGCCGGGGTAGTACCCCGCCCCACCCGTGGCAGCACCAACAAGTGGCATGTTCGACGCCTGCGACATCTGCGGGAGCACGGAGGGCGTGTACGAGTACGGCGAGATGATTCCGCCGCCCTCCGCACCCGCAGCGAGGCGCCCGCCGACGCCGTCGTCCTCGTCGACGTCGATCTGCGGGAGCGTGCCGCCTCCGCCGGAGCCCCCGACGCGCGCGGGGTCGAAGTTCCCGTCGAAGTCGTCCTTCGCCCGGCGCTGCCGCCGGAGGAGGAACCACACGACGACGACGAGCAGTGCAAGGCCGCCGACGCCTGAGGTAAGTCAAGGGATCAGCGGGCCGGTGGGGCGTAAAGATAGATAGGGGAGGGCACACCTCCGACAACACCGCCGACAATTGCTCCAGTGTTGGATTTCGACGCGCTGTGCGTGCTCACGTTTGTGGGTGTGACGGCGGTGCCCGGGTCAATGACGGTCGTCACCGACACAATCGTAGTGAACGTCTGCCCATTCGACGTCAATCTGCGAAAACCCAAAGTCAGCAATCCATAGAATCGATACGATCCGAAGCCAAAGGAAAAAAGGATGATTAAAATCGATCTCCGAGGTGCATGCATAGACGCAATTGCGCCATCTATACCAACAATACAGCGTCAACGCGGGCCTATGCACACTGCATTGCCCATTACGCCGCGCATATCAGAATGGAGTCCGATAGCCCAAGGATCAGGTTCCGCAGCAGACCCGCGAAAGCACGGTTATGCAGATGGCCTCGATAAGCATGCCGCGCGAACATACGGGCGGCACACAGGCGGACCGAGGCGCATGTGTGATGCGGGACCAGGCGCAATACATATCACACCAAGTTGCAGGACGCGGGACAGGCAGATGACTCGCAGCCGCCGCTGTATGCCCGTTCCTTCCAAGACGAGTGGCGAAGTGGCGCATTCCGTTCGATGGCGGCGCGATAGCGGCCCCATAATTAATTTGGGCGGTTCCAGAAGGCGGCGGGTGAGCCATTGACCAGCTACGCGGTATCCGCAGCGTCGTCGCATCGCGCGCTAGGTGTCGGCGGCGTACCCGGCAAATATCCGCTTTAACAGAGCGGACATGCGAGCCGCCATCCGCGGCCGAGGTAGACCCAGATCGCACGCGATGGCAGGAAAAGGAAAATAAATGACAACGCCCGGCAGCTGCCACTGGCGTGGGGTGTGTGTGAAGCGCGCCGCGCAGGAATAGAAACGAAAATAGAAGTGCGAATGGGGCACAAGACGCAACTCACAGTGATGTTGTAGATCCTGTACTGGTCGAAGAGGTGGTCAGGGTCGTCAGCGGGAGGGTGGTGGTCTGTGAGGTTGTTGTTGAGCTTGTGGTCGTATTGGTAGTGGTGATAATCGAGGTGGTAGAAATGTCAGTGGTAGTGGGTGGTGCATTCGTCGTCGTCGTCGTCGTCGGGCTTGTGGTTGTGTCCGAGGTGGTGGTGGTAGTCGTGGTGGTCGTATCCGAGGACGAAGTAGTTGTAGTCGTCGTATCAGTCGACGAAACTGGAGTCATAAGGGGAGCAGAACTGTTAGACTGGGTCGAATTCATGGCAGCAGAAGATGAACCAGATGTGGGGAGCGGCGTCGTCGTGTCGACGACGCCTGCCGGCGAGGACGCAGACGCCGACATGGGCAGAGATAAGAAGAGAACGAGAAAAGAGAAAAGATATAGAAAAGGGCAGGAGCTATTGTGGTGTGGAGCGGGAAGTGCGGAAAACAGCACAGTGGGTCGATGACTGCGGCAGGCTTTTTTTGTCTGCGGCACGCGTCCACTGGCTGGTCCCTTCGTCATCCATTTTTACTTATGCACCCACCGGCGTCTTGATCTCCCAGCCACGCACGCCGCCTAGCAGGCACCTTTGCCTCCGCGGTGATCATCGTTCTGCCCGGCTCTGGCCACCACCACGCGCAGCAGACAAGCATCCGCACGGAAAATAGAGTTACGGGTTACTCACGGGATGGGGATATAGCGCTCATCGCACCAACGTCAGACTGGGTATCGGATGATGATGGTATGAGAGAGAGCGGGGTGGTCCGACTCCAACACTCTGTAACGTCCAGCTTGGAGCGAGCCGCATGGCTCCCACGCATTTAGCTAATGTTATTTATTTTAGTAATCAACATTATCCTGCAATTATTGCCCCAGCCTCCTCGAGCACAAAATCCAGAGCACTACTATGAACTGTATTAATGGGAAAAAGAGCACACCCTCCCCGCACCTCGATTCTCAACTAAATATAACCAGTCCCGTATGGAAAATCAAATCATGTTAATCTGCTGCCGTTGTTCACGTTATCAGATAGAAATCGAAAGTACTTTTAGCAGGAGAAAAATAGATAAGCCTATCACCGAGCTGCTCTTCTATTCTAGGTCTCTTCCATGCCCTCGTCCCAGCCTCGCCTGCTCGACATTCGTCCAGCCGAGCAACGACATGCTTGCATGCAGCACTTAACAGATTAGCAAATATCGCACACGGTCGACTTACGCCACCACCCGCCCACAGCGGATCAACCCGCCTCCGTTCCGGGCGGCGGCTATGCTCGGCAATCACGGGACTCACTTACGAGCGTTTCACAATTTCTTGGCAACCTGCTCGGAGAAACAAAACTAATTGAAAACCACAAAGATTAGAAAGAACAAGACGCATAAATCCACTATGAACGGACAGGAGCGCTTTCCCCGAGCTAGAAGAGATGATAACCAGTAACGTGAACACCATACCTGCTGCTTTTATGTTGCTTTTATGTAATTGAAGAGTCTCGAAATGCAGAGCGCAGTGGGGTGCACCGGTGCGGGGCGTGCGCAGTACTTGAATTTTATAGAATTTGCATTTACTACGCAGCTGGAAGCTAAGTTACCCCACATTCTGAATAATCCTCTCCTAACCTCACCTCAGCTCAACTTATTGACGCGCTTTTTTCCCGCAAATATATCTGCAATTTCACGGCGCATATAATCCACAAACGACAGCACCTTACACCATCGATACTCAGTGCGCTATGCCGTAGTGTGTTTATTAAAACGCGTTACAGTCTTCTCGCCCATCTGCGACGATGCGAATACGGTCCGTAACCGCAAGCGGAAGTTGAAACAAGACTATAACATGAATTAATTTTCATCAAAAGACGTATTGAACAGCCACATATCGGAGAACGCACATCTCCGGATGGTACGCACAATGCTTTATGTAGTAAGAAGGGTACAGCGCCCACACACCCACACGCGGCCACGCTCTGCGGTGCATGCGGATGCATAGTGCAAAAGCGGTGAATTAACCGAGATCGCATTTCTCACAAACGAGGCGCGCTAATCGGCAGAGCGTGAAAACCATCTTTGAGCGTGCTCGATGCGCACTGCGTTGTAGATGTCTCTTGTTATAAATGCATGTCGTTGACTCCGAGAGTAGCGGGGTGCACCTCAAAGAAAAAAAATCTGCAAGATATTTATGATAAGCGCCCTGAGGCCCGAGCAACATTTCGAACTGTGCATTCCGGCGCGTAGAAATTAAACTTTGAATAGATCCTCCTCAATCTATCTAACAAAGATAGAGAATAAAACACATAGAGAACTGCATCTAACTGCACGCCACTCTCTCCTCTCACAGATTCTCCTCTTTACCTTTTCCCTTACGAGCGCTAGTATTATATACAGGTAGGAAATGATTCTAGATATGGGCAAACAGCGAACGATGCATTAGGTGGAACGGGGGAGAATAAAAAATTGTTGTAGTTGATAAGGACACGCTTTCCATCGCTGGCCGCTCTACGGGCGCTGGAACTCCCGTGCGAGCGCGTTCAGCGCCGCGAGCGTCGTCTAAGGGCGTGGCGCGCGCGGTGAGGACGTACCGCGGGCGCCTTTTTTTTTTTTTCGATCCGAGTATTTGTAGAGGCTACACATACCGTGTGAGATGGGTCGGACGATGATCGATGAGGATATTCTGTATTTGCTTTCCCATCCCGGGCGCACGCCGCCCTGCGCTGGGCGGCCGCTGTATATTTACTTGCCCATCGCCAACGCGCGCACATCGTACAGTAAGTATTGATAGATATCCGGCTGCACATTATGTAGATTGGATTGTCCACGACCTATACTACATTCCTTGCATGCGTCCACAGCATAGTACTGAAATCATTCCGTGCTCGTGTATCTGCCTTTTTCCTTTGACAGATGGGACCCGGTATGATGCGCAGGAGAGGTTACATGTAGCGAATCTGGCGATACTGCTCGATGATAAGCGTTACTGCCCAGGAGAGTTTCTGGGACGTAATTTATCCTTAATAAGTTTCTTCTTGGCCGCTGTCTTCTGTGGGCTTTCCGCCAATAGCACTTCTTTTGCGTGCGGGACGAGTCTTTTTCGCGGTCTTAGATTCATGCCGCTGAGGGTAGTGACAGGAATGGGTTTAACTGATGAGCGCGTGTTATATCGGTGTGGAATGTGCGTCTTGAGCCTGGACCACCAGGACTGCGTCTGAGAGCCTCGTTTTGCATTGATATCTCGTCCTGGTGCTCCGTCGGCTTTGTTGGAGGGGCGCACTACCTTCCCCATATCCGGTTCGAGATCCCCATGCGACAAATTCGTTCGCAATACACCTTTTGAACCTGGGTTCTTCGCCAACAACCTCTTGAATGTTGAAGTGTGGCCGCCCTCGCTATCTGCACTTATTGTCAGAATTTGGGCCGTCTCGAATAAATGTTAAAAACATACTTGACTCCGGTCGTGGAACCATATATACCGTCGGAGTTGTCCCAAGGCGACTGTAGCTCAACATGGCTAATGGTTTTTCATCCCTGACCATTCCTGGCTGTGTAGGGATACCCTTAAGCGCATCGTGTCTATTATTTTTCTTCTCTGCTTCGTCTGCAAGTTCCATGGGCATTAGAGTTTCCGGACTTTTGCTCTGAATGTACTTGAGGTGCTTTGCATGGTTGACCATGTTGTCTCCATACATAAGCCATACCAAATTATTCTTCTCGTCGTAATATGCACCACTCTTTCCGGGTTGGGGAAATTTTGGGTGGTCTGCATGTGTAGGGGTTTTCGGGGGACGAGAGATGTCAGGCCCATCATGATCTGTTCTCTTCTCAAACCTTGGTCCGTCGTGTGGTGTAATTTCATGATCGGAAGGAGGCGGCAGGGAAAGCGACAAAGGAAGTGAAGAAGTAAAGAGGCCAAGGCTCAGAAGTAGAGTAAAGCAGATCCATCGTTTCATTGTCGTGGAGATGAAGAAAATAGGCTAAGAAGTGGCGATAATGAAATATGCCCTGACCAGCAGTAGACCGAATGGCTTCGCCAGCGAAGTCGAGATATGTACCGAGAAAACTCTGCTGCATTATATACTGATTCCAAGGAATAGCCTGAGCGTTGCGTAGGAGGGGCAATGAACAATGCCAGATGATTGGAGATTGGTTGGAAATTCTTCCAACAACTCTACTACCCTTAGATCAACTCTTTCTGATATGACACTCGTCCACAAACTGATACATCATATGCAGATAACGTTTGACATTTATTTTCGTCGATCTCTATTTTCGAGCTATTGCTGTGACGAAGAATATTGTTCATTTCTGCTACGGCAACCAGGGGTGCATTTACGTGAATACAGCCACAAACAGAAAGAAAAATTTGCATGTTCCACTTACTGTTACTGAGATACTGGGTTAGGATCTTTAAGTTAGCTCTACGATTTTTTAAAATACACAAGTAGTATTAAATAGCAGTGGGTGGGGAAAGCATACTTGTCTCCGAATGCCTGAACACTGGTCCGAGTCCAGCCCGGTGGAGTAGGCCAATCAGGCCAACCCTAGCAGCTGGGGTCTGGCAAGGCTCGGAGGCGCGTCGAGCAGGCGCGCGGCCAGGGAAGCACGCGAAGGCAGGAGGCAAGGAACGGATGTCTTCGTCACAGCGCGCGTGCGTCTACATACGGACAGGCTGTGCTACGGATGGAATCTAATCTAATCGACGCTCGGCCAGCTCGGGCCAGATCCCACTACTACACCGGTATAGACCCACTGCCTCGGGATCATGGGACACATAGTGCTTGTTGAAACGTTAACGTTTTAACGTTCGACGTTTCAAACGACGATACTATTTGGAACAAGATGGTTGCTTATTAGTTGGTTAATATGGCCACGTCAACTGTCCAAATCCAATTGGGAAGCATGATGGACGTGATACTTGATGCCACTCATTTGAATCCCTCCCAGCTAACGGCAAAAACTTAGATACATTTCGTTTTTCTTCGTTTGCTGACAGAAGCTGCACGTCTGTCTCGTTATGGTAGCGGATTTACGTATCGTGGCTCGGGTGCTCGGTGCACTGGGCGTTCACGCGTTCAGATTGCAAAAACAAGGCCTTTGTCAGCGAACAGAGAAATTTGAGAGTGTATCTACTTAGGTTTTTGCCGTTAGCTGTCATCAACTGTGCTTTCGTTCCTTATTGGCTACCAGTTCAGTCTGTCACACGCTTATGTCGGAGCTCGAAGTTGCGCGAGACTTCGATGGGATGGCATCTTGATGTCCTCCAAAGCATTGTATTCTCATTCCCACCTTGTTCTTATACACAATGCAACACCACAGTCCACGCATCCCTAACGAAATATTCGACGACATAATTGATAGGATTGCTAATGACCATCCTGAATCCAAGTCAATTCTAACCATTATTGCTTTTATATCTCGTAGATGCAGGCAACGTGTCAATCATCACCGATTCTCCACTCTTGAAGTATGCATCCACACTACGCCATCCAATCGCCTGGAAAATTTGGCCAATATCTTGTGTTCAGATCTTTGGGGACAGGAAGCAGGGATTGCACCACATATCCGATCGGTATCCCTCCTGCTTGGGAGAAGAAATAACCGAGTACCGTCGCAAAGTGATTTCAGAGATGAGACTATCGCCGATATCCTCAAGACGATCTTCGAACGGAGCGGAAATACCCCATCCGACCAGAGTCCCCGTTCGCTGACTATATGCACTGCCCGATATTGCCACTATCCCAATAACGGTCCCAGCAACGGTTCATACAATATCACCGGCCTTTCTTTCGACACTCTAGGTGACAAAACCGTCGCCGTTCTACAAGATTCACGCTCTAACCAGTACTTTGCAACACTTCGCCTGGAAAGAATCTGGAATGTGCCGAGTAGTCTTCTGTCCTCTTCCGCCGTTAAAACCCTCTATGTAAACCATGCTCACTTCATCGCATCAAATATTCCTAGCTGTGACCTACCGCCGCCTAACCTTGTAAACTTGGAGACTAAGGAAGCATCATCATTTGTGCCTGTGGTCTACGGCGGACTGCCATCTATACATACGCCACCCATATCCAACGTCAAGTACTGGTTACGTGAGCAAGAAGAATACGAAGGATTAAAAACGATTGGAAAAAATGCTAAAATACTAGATGTCATTGTTCACCAATGTGAGTTTTCTCGTAAAATTTTAACCGAGATTTAAAACTAATATCTAATTAGATCTGGATGTTCCATTTGCCGCAGTGAACTACATAGAATCTGATGTGTTACATTGTCTTCGTATAGAGACGGAGTACGATCAATGGTATACGGAAGACGAAGGATCACCAGCGCCCGACCCGCCCACGCAACCAATTTTTCTAGGGATGGTGCATCTATTACCATCCTCTCCTTTACCAGTACTCGAACTCAGCATCGAAGCCTCTCTAAAATATTATCACCTTCCAGCCAACATTTGCGGTGGTCTTGACGACGTCTACTCTCGGATATATCATATATCTCTAGTTCAATGGCTTGAGAACAGGTGCTCAGTGACAGGTACCCACGCGACTATAACACTCGATATCAGCTTCGAATTCTTTGGGGATGAAGATTATGACCCAGAGGTTTTTCAAGGGACTTGCGTGCCACATATGCGCAAGTTGCTCGCTCCGTTGGATGGAATCGAGGGGGTGAAACTCAACATAAATATCTCTAGCTATTAGGATCCAAGTACTGAATCCTTGTACCATCTGAATCTGAATTTTGAGCCTCCTCAAATATCAAAAAATGACAGCTGCGACTTCTGCGGCGCGACTTCTACGGTGCGTGCCACCCTCCTCCCTTCCACTCCCCACGCGCAGGAGGTATTTCACCGAGAGGACGCCGCGCTGACGCCGACGCCGATTATGCACCGCAGACCCGATCGTCGTCGAGGTGCTCTTCACGACGCTGATCACGATCCCGTGGGCGGTGGTTATCTGCGTGCTCCCTTCCCATTTCTGTGCGCTGCGCACGCCATGCGCCTGGCGTGTGGCGCACATGCGTTCACTGGCTGATCGTGTGCTTGGTGCTTGCAGGATCTTGTCGATACACAAGCGCTGGGAGCACCCCGTGTATTTGATGTTCCTCGCGGAGGTCGTGGGCCTGAGCGTGCTCTGGGTGTTTTGGATCGCCGGCGCGGCGGGGAGCACGGTGCGTTTCTCCTTTCCTCACCCACCCGATTTTCCTATACCCTCGCTTCATCCTTTCCACCTACACCCACACGCCCCCAATGCACATAAGCACCCTAGAGAACACCAACTTACTCATTTCTGCTCATAGAAACCTTGGGGCGCACTCGGCTTCTGCAAGGAATTCAACGCGTGCCGCGTGCTCTCCGCGCTCGTCGCGTTCGCGTGGCTAGGGTGGATCACGCTCACCCTGCTCCTCGCCGTCAGGGCGTAGCGCGCGTCATTGGGGCGTAGCGCGCCGCCACCACACCGCGGGCGCTGGATTTTTCGATCTGATTCTACCATTGTAGAGGCTAATAATTCCGTGTTGAGACAGGTCGGGACTCGGAAGATGATCGATGAGGCTGAGGATATGCTGTATTTACTTTTCCCATCCCGGGCGCACACCGCGCCTGGGTATTATACCCCGCCCTGCGCCGGGCGGCCGCTGTGTATTTGTACACTCTGCATTGTTTTCCATAGGCTGCTAGATGCCGCGGTGTTGTTTTTTATATGTTTGTCTGCTTGCTTAGTGGTTTAGCGGTTCAGGTTAGCGCCCGTGTGATGAATTGCGATGGGATAAGCTGTGTTGTGTCGCGGCGGCCTCATCGCTTTCCCAATTTGGGTCAGAGGGGCCTAAATTGGGAAGTGGTGTCAGCGCCGGCGTAACACGTCAGTTTTGCCTGCGAACGCGGTGAAAGCAAAGCAAATGAACTCAATTCGATTACCGCATGTTGGGAGGCTCAAGTTTTACAATCACAATTTCCCTTGCTTAATGCACACAGCTGCCTAAACCCGACTCATTGAATGGCCACATCGTAGAGTAGATTGACAAATAAACTATCTACGAAGTATGTGAGGCCGCAGACTTCCCGAGCCGCTCATGGATTCGTCTCTTTTTCCTTTTCTTTCCCTTTCCCTTTTCCTTTCTCTTTCTCTTTCTCTTGGCGACGAGACCTGGTATTATGCGCAGGAGGGGAATGATGCTGAATATGCGCAGGTGGAGGAGAAGCAGATTTATCGCGATTGGTGTGCACCGGTATACGAGATCCGTAGCGCCCTGGCGGACGGACTGGATTGATGTGGTGTCCGCTCTCAGTATCGGACACCGGAGAGTGAGAGCGACTCTTGCTTCCACCCGTGTGGATGTCTTGATGATGGAGGCGAGACGGGCCAGCGATGGGTTGATCTCCGTGGATACCGTTTAGGACAAGTTCGTGCTCTGTCATATGACTCAGATAGGCAGCAAGACTCGGATCGTACGGCGGTTGAGGATGTGGCGGAGACAGTTCACCACCGTGCACGCTTTGATGTGGTGCGATCCCAAAATCTTTCCCCCCCAGAGTGACACGCCGGCGCTCCTTGTTCACTTCTAGCCTATGGCGTGCCTCTTTCTCTTCTTTCATGTGGGTCATATGCGCATAGCTTTGGAATTTTTCCGGGCGTCTGCTCTCAAAGTTCGTATACGGTAGTGGAGCACCGGCATGCGTTGGGCCTACCTCCGCTGGCTTCCACGCCTGACCCGGCGGCAATTTAGAATCTAATTTAACCAAATAGGTTTCCTTTCCCCGCGCTTTCACAGCGTCCTTCCGTTGCTTGACCTTCTGCGCGACAACATTTGGGTTCCGTTCAGGGATTAAAGGTCCGAGCCGCGGCCTGAGCTTCATACCGCCCATGGTGTTGACAAGATGATGAAGATCGCCTCCTTGATTCATTGAGCCTGCCGTGTTTTTGTTTGAATCTTGGGACCCCTTGGGAATTTGCAACGTTGCTCGGACCACCTTAGGCTTTGGTATTGATTTCGCACCGACCTTTTTGGAGGTGGGCAGCCTGAGGACATCTGGGTTTGAGAATTTCCGGTGTCCGGTGTCCGGTGTCCGGCGTCCGGGAATCCGGTTTTTGCCCATACGGTCA